>PITA01010825.1:0-69896 GCA_004023965.1 Spilogale gracilis | reverse complement strand
CCTTCCTTCCTTCCTTCCTTCCTTCCTTCCTTCCTTCCTTCCTTCCTTCCTTCAAGTTTTTATTTATTTGACAGAGAGGAACACAGCTAGAGAGGGAACACAAGCAGGGGGAGTAAGAGAGGGAGAATCAGGCTTCCACTGAATAGGGACCCCTATGCTGGACTAGACCCTGGGACTCCGGGATCGTGACCTGAGCCAAAGGCAGACACTTAAAACTGAGCCACCCAGGTGCCCCTAGACTGATTTTCTGAAAAGATTTGTGTGTATGTGTGTTTTGGGTGTGAGGGGGGCGCTGGTTTCTAACCCAAAGTTTCGTAACTTAATTGGGATGTGGAGCAGGCTAAAGATTTATGTATCAAATTTTCCTGAAATACAGCCTGTATCCTGCAATTACCCTATTTTCCGCCTTTATTTTGGAGAAATTTTCTTGTATTATATTACCATTAATAGATATTCTACTTTTTTTCCTGGGTCCTGTTTCAGAGACTGCAATCATCCTTATTTTGAAACCGGCTTCATTTCCCAAAGATACTAATTTTGTTTCATTTCAGCCACCATGTTTCTTCCTTTTCATCTCACTTTATTGTATAATCCCATCTTTGAGCTCTTTTTCATTACTGTTCTAATATTCTTATTCTTATTAGGAGGAATCTTTAGGGTTTTGGTGTGTGTGTGTGTGTGTGTGTGTGTGTGTGTGTGTGTGTGTGTGTGTTTGAATCTTGTGTTCTTGTGTTCTGAATTTTTTTTTTCTGGGGTGCCTGGCTGGCTCTGTAGAAGGAGCATGTGACTCTTGATCTCAAGGTCATGAGTTTGAGCCCCAAGTTGAGGCTATGTAGAGATTACTTAAACTTTTGAAAAAGAAAAGAAATACTGTCTGATTTTTTTTTTTTTCCTTTTGGCTGAATGTTTTTTTTCTTTGTTTTGTTTCCTTTTTTGTTTTGGGTGATTTGTTCCTTTCCTTTTCCTTCATTTTGTTGGTGCTTGGTTTTTTCTTCTTTTCTTTTAACGATTATATTTATTTATTTGAAATAGAGTGAGACCGCAAGAGAGGGAACACAAGCAGGGAGGGTGGGAGAAGGAGAAAAGCAGGCTTCCCACCAAGCAGGAAGCCCGGTGTGGGGCTCAATTCCAGTACCTGGGGAGCATGACCTGAGCTGAAGGCAGGCACCTAACAACTGAGCCACCCAGGAGCCCGGTTTTTCCTTCTATTTTCATGTTTGCATATTGCAGAATTACTGTGCTGTTTCTTTTTGTATTGTTCCTGCCTCAGTGAGCTCTCCACTGTATTTGCTCTGATAATGCAGAGTGACTTCTTATTTCCACAATATCTAAAGGTGCCTTTTTTCACATATTACCTACAGCTTGGGGTTCTATATGTTCCTCCCTTTTCTTCTCTACCCTAAAGGGATGGTGGGAGAGGGGAGAAGTGTGCAGGCTGTGTTAGATGACCTGAGGTCCTGCGGTTTTATTACATCTCCTGTACCAGAATTCATTCCAACTCATCGGGACTCAACATCCTTCTCTCCTGTGTTTTGACTTGATCTCTCTTTCACCCGTTCCTCCTTTTCTACTGTTCCTCAGTCAGGAGAAAAGGAGGAGAGGAGTTAGATAATAAAACCAACTCAGTTTCCTTTCTTCCATATTTGGAGTTTTTGTGGGAATTCTCAGATTTTTGTGAACCTACCATCATAGTTTCTGGAAAGCTGAGGGCTGGATTCTGAGCCAAGCAATGTCTTTTATCATTGCTTCATCCCCAAATCAGCTGTTTCTTATTGCAAAAGATTATGCCTTTTCCCTTATTCGGTGGTTTGATGAATTTTTCCTCTTTGTTCATTTTCAACATTTGTTTTAAACTACAAAGGTAGATTGAGCAGAATGGATAAAGGCATGAACTCCTGAGCCACGCTGCCTGGCTTCAAGTGTGTGCCACTTGCTTGCTCTGAGACTAGGGGTCAAATACACGTAAAGCTTGTAAACAAGTCTCTGGCATGTGGGAAATGTGTAATGAATGTCAGATTTCCCTTTTATTTGTATTATGGCTAACTTTACTGAGTACTGAGCAGTGGATAATTCTTTTCAATACACCACCTTCAACCAGAAGTTTCTGATTCTGTTCTTTAGGTCAATATTTCCTAATCTTTTTGAATCTCTGATACACATGTAACCTGATTGAATCGTTTAATGAGGTTACTGAGATCATATCCATTGGTCCAGATTTTTTATTTACAAACTCAAATCATATAAACAAGCCCATTTTTTTCTTCATCTTGTCCTTTTATCAATAAATTTTGTCAAATGTTAAGAGTAAAGACATCTATGACTTTCAGGAGTTTATTAAGCACTTAAAATCCGAGGTGTAGTGTGCACCAATCAAAGTTGAATGAATAAAGATATCTAAGAATTGCCTCACCCTGGGGTGTTTTATATTCCTCTAAGTGTCATTTGAGACGCCTTGCCATTTTTTATGCATTGTGCATACTGAAAAGAACCGGTTTCACTAGTCATCTAGACATCATCTTTTATTGTTGCATAAGCTAACCTGATATATTTTAAAATATTTATTTGGGCTCTCTGTTTCAAAATACCTGACCTCTGCCAATGGTTCCTAAATAGTAGGCCCTACAAGTGTGCCACCAACCATTTACACACAGATATGGTTTCCTCCCACCATCTGGCCAAGTCTGGAAAGCTAAAACAACCTGCGCTTTGGCCTTCTCTGCTTAGCACTGCAACAATGATCATTTTCTCTGTAAGCCATGACATGAAATAAGTTAGGAAGAATGAATTTAGCCAGTCAAAGAGGTAAATTCTGTGAAGAATAGGAACCCCTAAATGGACCCATGCACCCATCAGCCCAGAAGGCAAATGATGGGTTTCAAAATGTCCGGAAAGCCCCTAAAATTATGTGCAAAGTTTGTGAATGTGTATTCGAGGCAAGGCTCTAAAACATCTACAAAAGCCTCAGAAACAGTGTTTTCTAAAGTGTAATTTGACATTTGGAATCATCCTAAAAGAGTGTTAATAGTGTAGTTTCCCAGGACCCAACTTACTGAACATTAAATATTTTTAAATGATCAAAGTAAAATCCTTTCCTCGTGTACAAAATATTTGAAATTTTTTTCTGCACATATGTCAATTATTTTTTTTTAGATTTTATTTTTTATTTTATTTTAATTTATCAAATGATTAATTCATTTTTTAGAACAGTTTTAGGTTCACAGCAAAATTGAGCAGAAGATACACAAATTTCCCATATATCTCCTACCCCCACAAACATAACCTCCCCCATTTTCAATTTCTTCCACCAGTGTTACACTTGTTACAGTTGATAAACCAATATTGATACATTATTATTACCTTAGTTTAACCTTAAGATTCACTTTTTTAAAAAAATTTTTATTGTTACTTAAATTTTTTTTCCAGTGTTCCAAGATTAGTAAATGTCAATTATTTTTAAGGTGAACTTAGGAGTGTGCTTGTGACAAAGTTGGGAAGAATTTATGGTCAGTATTTCGTGGTAGGCTCTGCATGGATTGATAATGTAAAGACTTGACCAGAAGTTAATAAGTTCTTATGGTTCACTGATAAGTTTCAATGTAGAATAAGAGATATAAATTTCCCTTCATTCTTCACAAATTATATCACACATTCAGAAACTTTGAATGGAAGTTGTAGAAAAACTAATTTCAGTTCATATGAAGAATAACTTTCTCTCAAAGCTGCTTAATGATGGAACAGGTCATTTTGGAGAAGGGTAAGTTTGTGTCTCGCTAGAGAGGTTGAGCGTAAGGGGCAGACTCACTGCTAGGAAGACTGTAGAGGGGATCCAAACATCAGAAGTACTGTGATTCCATGGTTGTAATCATCTAACTTATTCCTCCATCCCGATTTTTTTAAATGTCTTTATTTGACAAAAATAACACAGGCTTATTAGCGAAAACTTGAAAAATGTAGACCCACAAGGGAAAGAAAAGAATAAAACAACTTTAATTCTATGCTACTTGTACATTATTTCTACTAACATTCTATTTGAGCCTTCCAGCATTTCTTTTTTTTAATTTTTTCCATAACCCAGTCACTCTATCCCTCCTGCCCCCCAGCAGCCCTCAGTTTGTTTCCTGAGATTAAGAGTCTCTTTCATGGTTTGTCTCCCTCCCTGGTCCCATCTTGTTTCATTTTTTTCCCTCCCAACCCCCCATAATGCCCTGCCCTGCCTCTCAACTTCCTCATATCAGAGCGATGGTATGATAATTGTCTTTCTCTGATTGTCTTATTTCACTCAGCATAATACCCTTCAGTTTCATCCACATTGTTGCAAATGGCGGGATTTCATTCTTTTTGATAGCTGCATAGTATTCAATTATATATATATATACACACACACACACCATATCTTCTTTATCCATTTATCTTTCGGTGGACATCTAGGTTCTTTCCATAGTGTGGCTATTGTGGATATTGCTGCTATAAACATTCAGGGTATGTGTCCCTTCAGATCACTACATTTGGATCTTTAGGATAAATACCCAGTAGCGCAATTGCTGGGTCATAGGGTAGCTCTATTTTCAACTTTTTGAGGAATCTCCATACTGTTTTCCAGAGTGGTTGCATCAGTTTGCATTCCCACCCATAGTGTAGGAGGGTTCCCCTTTCCCTACATCCTTGCCAACATCTGTCGTTTCCTGACTTGTTAATTTTAGCCATTCTGACTAGTGTAAGGTGGTATCTCACTGTGGTTTTGATTTGTATTCCCCTGATGCTGAGGAATGTTGAACACTTTTTCATGTGTCTCTTGGCCATTTGGATGTCTTCTTTGGAGAAATGTCTGTTCATGTCTTCTGCCCATTTCTTGATTGGATTATTTGTTCTTTGGGTATTGAGTTTGAGGAGTTCTTTATATAGATTTTGGATACCAGCCCTTTATCTGATATGTCATTTGCAAATATCTTCCCCCATTCTGTCAGTTGTTTTTTTGTTGACTGTTTCTTTTGTTGTGCAAAAACTTTTGATCTTGATGAAGTCCCAAAAGTTCATTTTTCCCTTGGAAGCTTTGCCTTTGGTGATGTTTGCCTTTGGTGATGTAGGAAGAAGTTGCTGTGGCTGAGGTCGAAGAGCTTGCTGCCAGTGTTCTCCTCGAGGATTTTAATGGATTCCTGTCACACATTGAGGTCTTTCATCCATTTTGAGTCTATTTTTGTGTGTGGTGTAAGGAAATAGTCCAGTTTCATTCTTCTGCATGTTTCTGTCAAATTTTCCCAACACCATTTGTTGAAGAGACAGTCTTTTTTCCATTGGACATTCTTTCCTGCTTTGTCGAAGATGAGTCAATGATAGAATTGAGGGTCCATTTCTGGGCTCTCTAGTTTGTTCCTTGATCTATGTGTCTGTTTTTGTGCCAGTACTATACTGTCTTGATGATTAAAGCTTTGTAATAGAGCTTGAAATCTGGGACTGTGATGCCTCTAACTTTGGTTTTCTTTTTCAACATTCCCTTGGCTATTTGGGGTCTTTTCTGTATAAATTTTAGGGTTATTTGTTCCATTTCTTTGAAAAACATTGATGGTATTTTGATAGGGATTACATTAAATGTGTAGATTGCTCTAGGTAGCATAGACATTTTCACAATATTTGCTCTTCCAATCCATGAGCATGGAATATTTTTCCATTTCGTTGTGTCTTCTTCAATTTTTTTCATGAGTACTTTATAGTTTTCTGAGTATAGTCTTTGCCTCTATGGTTAGGTTTATTCCAAGGTATCTTATGGTTTGGGGTGCAATTGTAAATGGGATAGACTCCTTAATTTCTCTTTCTTCTGTCTTGCTGTTGGTGTATAAAATGCAACTGATTTCTGTGAATTGATTTTATATCCTGACACTACTGAATTCCTGTATGAGTTCTAACAGTTTTGAAGTGGAGTCTTTTGGGTTGTCCACATAAAGTATCATATCATCTGCAAGAGTGAGAGTTTGACTTCTTCTTTGTTGATTTGGATGCCTTTTATTTCTTTTTGCTGTCTGATTGCTGAGGCTAGGACTTCTAATGCTATGATGAATAGCAGGGGCAATAGTGGACAGCTCTGCTGTGTTCCTGACCTTAGGGGGAAAACACTCAGTTTTTCTCCACTGAGAATGATATTCGCTGTGGGTTTTTCTTTTTTCTTTTTTTTTTTTTAAGATTTTATTTATTTATTTGACAGAGAGAAACACAGCCAGAGAGGGAACACAAGCAAGGGGAGTGAGAGAGGGAGAAGCAGGCTTCCCGTAGAGCAGGGAGCCCGATGTGGGACTCGATCCTCAGTCTCCTGGATCATGACCTGAGCTGAAGGCAGTTGCTTAACCAACTGAGCCACCCAGGCGCCCCCGCTGTGGGTTTTTCATAGATGGCTTTTATGATATTGAGGTATGTACCCTCTAGCCCTACACTGTGAAGAATTTTGATCAAGAAAGGATGCTGTACTTTGTCCAGTGCTTTATCAGCATCTATTTGAGAGGATCATATGGTTCTTGTTCTTTCTTTTATTAATGTACTGTATCACATTGATTGATTTGTGGATGTTGAAGCAAACTTATAGCCTGGGAATAAATCCCACTTGGTCATGGTGAATAATCCTTTTAATGAACTGTTGGATCCTATTGCCTAGTATTTTGGTGAGAATTTTTGCATCCGTGTTCATTAAGGATATTGGCCTATAATTCTCCACTTTGTTGGGGGAATTTGTCTGGGTTTGGGATCAAGGCAATGCTGGTCTCATAAAATGAGTTTGGAAATTTTCCTTCCATTCCTATTTTTTAGAAAAGTTTCCGGAGAATAGGTATTAATTCCTTTTTAAATGTTTGGTAGAATTCCCCTGGGAAGCCATCTGACCGTAGGTTCTTATTTTTTTAGGAGATTTTTGATGATTTCTTCAATCTCCTTACTGGTTATAGGTCTGTTCAGGTTCTCTATTTCTTCCTGGTTCAGTTTTGGTAGTTTATATGTCTCTAGGAATGTATCCAGATTTTCAAATTTGCTGACGTCTAGCTGCTCATATATGTTCTTATAATTATTTGTATTTCTTTGGTGTTTATTGTGATGTCTCCTCTTTCATTCATGATTTTATTAATTTAGGTCCTTTTTCTTTTCTTTTTGATAAGTCTAGCCAGAGGTTTATCAATCTTTGTTAATTCTTTCAAAGAACCAGCTCTTAGTCTTGTTGATTTGTTCTACTGTTCTTTGGTTTCTATTTCATTGATTTCTGCTCTGATCTTTATTATTTCTCTTCTCCTGCTGGGTTTAGGCTTTCTTTGCTGTACTTTCTCTAGCTCCTTTAGGTGTAGAATTAGGTTGTGTATTTGAAACCTTCCTTGTTTCTTGAGAAAGGCTGGTATTGCTATATCCTTTCCTCTCAGGACTGCTTTTGCTGTGTTCCAAAGATTTTGAACAGTTGTGTTTTCATTTTCATTTGTTTCCATGAATTTTAAAAATTCTTCTTTAATCTCCTTGTTGACCAATTCATTCTTTAGTAGGATACTCCTTAGCTTTCATGTATTTGAGTTCTTTCTAATTTTTCTCTTTTGTTTGAGTTCTATTTCCTAAGCATTGTGGTCTGAAAATATGCAGGGAATGATCCCAGTCTTTTTGTACCGGTTGAGACCTGATTTGTGACCCATGATGTGATCTATTCTGGAGAATGTTCCATCTGCACTAGAAAAGAATGTATATTCTGTTGCTTTGGGATGAACTGTTCTGAATATATCTGTGATATCCATCTGGTCCAGTGTGTCACTTAAAGCCTTTATATCCTTGCTGATCTTTTTCTTAGATGATCTGTCCATTTCAGTGAGGGGGGTCTTAACGCCCCCTACTATTATTGTAATATTGTCAATGTGTTTCTTTGATCTGGTTATTAATTGGTTTATATAATTGACTGCTCCCATGTTAGGGGCATAGATATTTACAATTGTTAGATCTTGTTGGACAGACACTCTAAGTATGATATAATGTTCTTCCTTATCTCTTACCATAGTCTTTGGCTTAAAATCTAATTTATCTGATATAAGGATTGCCACCCAGCTTTATTTTTATATCCATTTGCATGGTAAATTGTTTTCCATCCCCTCACTTAAAATCTGGAGCTGACTTTGGGTCCAAAATGAGTTTTTTGGAGACAGCATTTGATGTGTCTTTTTTTTTTTTTAATCCATTCTGATACCCTCTGTCTTTTGACTGGGGCATTTAGCCTATTTACATTCAGGGTAAATATTGAAAGATATGAATCTGGGGTGCCTGGGTGGCTCAGTGAGTTAGGCCTCTGCCTTTGGCTCAGGTCATGATCTCAGAGTTCTGGGATCAAGCCCCGCATCAGGCTCTCTGCTCAGCAGGGAGCTTGCTTCCTCCTTTCTCTCCTCCTGCCTCTCTGTCTACTTGTGATCTCTCCCTCTGTCAAATAAATAAATTTTAAAAATCTAAAAAAAAAAAAAGAAGAAAGACATGAATTTAGTGCCATTGTATTGCTATAAGGTGATTGTTACTGTCTATTGTCTCTGTTCCTTTCTGGTCTGTTACTTTTAGGCTCTTTCCTTGCTCAGAGGACCCCTTTCAATACTTCCTGTAGGTTTGGTTTGGTGTTTGCAAATTCTTTTAGTTTTTGTTTGTCCTGGAAGATTTTTATCTCTCCTTCTATTTTCAATAACAGCCTAGCTAGATATAGTATTCTTGGCTGCATATTTTTCTAATTTAGTGCCCTGAATATATCATGCCAGACTTTTCTGGCCTGCAAGATCTCTGTGGATAGGTATGTTGTCAATATAATATTTCTGCCATTATATATTACAGGCCTCTTCTCCCGAGCTGCTTTTAGGATTTTCTCTTTGTCACTGAGGCTTGTAACGTTTACTCTTAGATGACGGGGTGTGGACCTATTTTTATTGATTTTGAGGAGGGTTCTCTGTGCCTCCTGGATTTTGATGCTTGTTCCCTTTACCAAATTAGGGAAATTCTCTGCTAGAATTTGCTCCAATATACAGTCTTCCCCTCTCTCTTTCTTCTTCTGGTATCCCAATTATTCTAATATTGTTCCGTCTTATGGTATCACTTATCTCTCAAATTCTCTCCTCATGGTCGAGTAGTTTTTTGCCTCTCTTTTTCTCAGCTTCTTTATTTTCCATCACTTGGTCTTCTATATCACTAATTCTCTCTTCTGCCTCATTTATCCTAGCAGTAATAGCCTCAATTTTTTATTACACCTCATTAATAGCTTTTTTTGATTTCCACTTGGTTAGATTTTAGTCCTTTTATTTCTCCAAAAAGGGATTTTATTTCTCCATAAAGGGATTCTCATATCTTCCATGTTTTTTTTCGAGCCCAGCTAGCACCTTGATAATCATCATTCTGAACTCTAGTTCTGACATATTACTAATGTTCCTATTGATTAGGTCCCTAGACATTGGTACTGCCTCTTGTTCTTTTTTTTTTTTTTTGAGGTGAGTTTTCTGCCTTGTCATTTTATCCAGATAAGAATAGATGAGAGAACAAAATAATAAAAGAGTAGCAATGACCCCAGAAAAATATACATTAACCAAATCAGAAGAGATCTGAAACCAGGGGAGGAAGAAAGGGAAAAAAAAATCTGTATCTCTATCTGTATCTATATATATCTATTTCTCTCTATATATACATATGATTAGACTGGTGAATAGAACAGAGCCACACACTTGATTTGGAGTATATTTTGGTCTGTTAGAAGAAACTGCCCCCCAAGACTTTAAAGAAATAAAAACTTACATATGTATAAAAATAAGGGTATACATGATGAAGGGATAGAATATGACTGTAAAGATAAAACTTTAAAAAAGAAGGATTTGATAAGATAAGAAATCGGTTGAAAACAGGAAAAAGAAAAAAGAATGGAAAGAATGTGATGAGGCTGGAGACTAGAACAAAGCCATATGCTTGATTGAGAGTATATTTTTATCTCTTAAAAGAAACTGTATCCCAAAATTTTAAAGAAAGAAAAACCTGTATATATACAAAAAATAAGCTTAAATACAATGAAGGAATAGAATATGACTAAAACAATGAAAATTGAAAAGGATTTTTAAAAAAATTATTAATAAAATAGTCTAAAAAACATTAAAATAGGAAAGAGAAAAAATTTTAAATAGAATAAGAAAAAATAAAATAAAATAAATTAACTTTGAAAGACTAAAGAATCATTGGAAAAAAAACCATGAATTCTGTGTGATGCATTCCTCTAGTTCTGAAGTTCCTCAGATTTTATTGATTGGTACACTTGGTCTTGGCTGGATGTTCTTGCTGATTTTCTGGAGGAGACGCCTGTTGTAGTGATTCTCAAATGTCTTTGCCTGAGTTGGAACTGCCCCGACCTTGCCAGGGGCCAGGCTAAGCAATCTGCTTGTGTTCGCTCTTGGTAGCTTTTGTTCCCTGAAACCTTTCAGTACACATTTGGAGGCTAGGAATGATGATGGCAGCCTCCCAGTCTCTGGCCCAGAGGAGTTGATAGCCGGAGGCCTCACTCTTCAGTGCACCCTCGGAGAAAAGCGGTCAATCACACCTATTTCCATGGCCTTCCCCCACACTCCGTGCTCAGCCTGTGACCAAGTGTTTCTATCTCTGGCGCTCGGCCCCGTTTGGAGTCTCCAAACCCAGCAGATTCCTGCAGCGCACTCTTGCGCTGCTCCTCCTAGTGGAGGAAGGAGGGGATCTCCCCGGATCTGCCACTTGTGGGGTCCCTGCTTGAAGAGCAGTGGCCCGACTGTGCCTTAGATCACGAATTAAGGTGAGCCCAAGGTTAGAGCCCACTGCTCAGCTCTGTCCCTGCACCCAGCTTCCCTGCCCTGATACAGGGGAGCTCTGCCACGCTCAGTCACCCCAGGTCCTTCTGTGAAGCCCCACGGGTCCTGAGACCATATTGTCCCAGCGAGGGTTCCACCACCCTCGCTTAGCCTCTAGGGTGAGGTCCCTCACTGGAGCAGACTTTTTAGAAAAAAATATTTTATTTATTTATTTGACAGACAGAAACACAGCTAGAGAGGGAACATAAGCAGGGGGAGTGAGAGAGGGAGAAGCAGGCTTTCTGCCAAGCATGAACCTTGATAGGGGCTTGATCCTGGGACTCCAGGATCATGACCTGAGCCGAAGGCAGTCGTTTAATCATCTGAGCCGCCCAGGCGCCCCTCTGGAGCAGATGTTTCCTGTTTCGTGCTCTGCTGCTCTTCCCAAATATTGCCTCTGATTCACTTCTCCATGCATCCTACCTTCCAGGAAGCGGTCACTTTCAGTTCCTAGAATTGCTGCTCCTCTTCTCTTCTATCTCCTGTTAAGTCTGTAGGTGTTCCAACTGGTTTGATAACCATCCCCTGAACTCCTTGGACCTGATGACGTCTAGGTCTCCTACTCCTCTACCATCTTGCTCCACCCCCCCCCCCAGCATTTCTTATAGAGATATAAATATATAGACATTTTTTACAAAAGAGAATTATGTCATGCCTAATAGTCTATAAATGAACTTTTCACCACATATTAATAACAATATCCAATGTTAGTAAATCTTACTTAAATTTAATTTTAATGTCTACCTCTTATTTCATCTTATGGGTAAACATATGATAATAGTCCAATCATTCTCTGATAGTAAATGTTTAAATGTTTTCATCCTCTGTTACTGTAGACAATATTTTTCTACACATCCATCCATCAAAGCTTTGTATATATCTGTATTGTCTGTTGCTGCATTAACAAATTACTCCACATTAATGGCTTTAGACAACAATAAATATTTCTTAATCCTCACATTTTCTGTGGGTCAAGATATTAGTGGCACAGCTGGATGGTTTTGGCTGGAGGTCTCTCATAGGCTGCAGTAAAGACGTCAGCAGGAGCTGTAGTCATTTAAAGTCTTTTGTTTTATTATTACATAATACAGTATTAACTATAGTCATTATGCTGTACATTAGATCTCCAGAACTTCTTCATCTTATGGCTGGAAGTCTGTACTCTTTGACAAACATCTCCCTGTTTCCCTTATGCCTCCTTGTTTCCTCTTGTAAACCATCCTTTTAGTCTGTTTTTCTGAGTTTGGCTTTTTAAAACTCCACATGTAAGTGTGATCGTATGGTATTTGTCTTTCTCTGTTTGACTTCACTTAGCATACTGTCATCAAGGTCCATCCATGTTGTCACAAATGTCAAAATGTCCATCTTTCTCATTGTTAAATAATACTCCATTGTATATGAACATACATTTTCTTTACTCATTCCCCTGTTGATGGACACTTAAGTTGCTTCTATCTTGCTTTTGTGAACAATGCTGCAATAAGCATGGAAAGGCAGATATCTCTTTGTGATCCTTTGGATATGTAGCCAGATGTGAGATTGCTGGCTCATATGGTAGCTCTATTTTTACCCTTCTGTAAGGGCTGTACGCTATGGTGAGTTACATTCTCATCAACACTGCACAAGAATTATCTTTTTTTTTTCATTTTTTTTTTAGTTTTCTTTTTAATTCATTTAAGTAAGCTCTACACCCAGCATGGGGCTTGAACTCACAACCCCGAAATCAAGAGTCGCAAAGCCTTGCTTTTTCTCTACATCCTCACCAACATTTATTCCTTACCTTTTTTTTTTTTTAAAGATTTTATTTATTTGACAGAGAGAAACACAGCTAGAGAGGGAACACCAGCAGGGGGAGTGAGAGAGGGAGAAGCAGGCTTCCCGCTGAGCAGGGAGCCCGATGTGGGACTCTATCCCGGGTCTCCAGGATTATGACCTGAGCCGAAGGCAGTCGCTTAACCAACTGAGCCACCCAGGAGCCCTATTCCTTACCTTTTGATGATAGCCATTCTTATAGGTGTGAGGTGATATCCCTTTATGGTTTTGATTTTCATTTCCCTGATGATAAATAATGTTGAACATCTTTTTATGTAGCTGTTGGCCATTTGTCTTCTTTAGAAGAATGTCTATTCAGATCCTCTGTCCATTTTTGAATTAGAGTGTTTAGATTTTACTATTTAGTTTTATGAGTTCCTGATATATTTTGGAAATTAACCCCTTATCAGATGTATGCCTGGCAAATATTTTCTCACATTTGGCAAGCTATTTTGTTGAACATTCATTTTGTGCAAAAGCTTTTTAGTTTAATACAATCCCATGTGTTTCTTTCTTTTTTTTTTTTTTAAAGATTTTATTTATTTATTTGACACAGAGAGAGATCACAAGTAGGCAGAGAGGCAGGCAGAGAGAGGAGGAAGCAGGCTTTGGCTCCGCCGAGCAGAGAACCCGATGCGGGCCTCGATCCCAGGACCCTGAGATCATGGCCTGAGCCAAAGGCAGAGGCTTTAACCCACTAAGCCACCCAGGCGCCTCCCCATGTGTTTCTTTACTCTTTTATTGCCTTTGCTTTGGGTGTCAATCCAAACATCATCACCAAAACTGATAGGAACCTACCTCCTATGTTTTCTTCCAGGTTTATGGTTTTAGCTCTCATGTTCAAGTCTTCAACCCATTTTGAATTGATTATTGTGTGTGGTATCAGATAAGGGTCCAGTTACTTTTTTTTTTTTTTTTTTTTTTTTTTTTTTTGCATGTGGCTGTCCAGTTTTCCCAACATCATTTACTGAAGAGCAGCTGAAGTCTTATCAGAGGCTGAAGGCTTGATTTCAATGGCTTACGCTCCTGGCTGGCAAGCTTTGGTGTTGGAATTTGGCCGTAGAGTTAGTTCCTCCTCGTGCAGCCCCCTCTGCAGGCTGCTTGACTGTTCTTACAACAAGGCAACTGCCATGAAAGACAAAGCCAGACAGAAGCTGGTCTTCTTATGGTTTAGCCTTAGAATTCATATAGCTGGTCCTCTGCCTCATCGTGTCTGTTAGAGGTGAGTCCTCACTAAATCTGGTTCACGTTCAAGGCAGGGAATTCCATCCTTTGAAGGAAGGAGTGTTAAAAATCTTAAAAACTACCACAACGAACCTTAAAATAAATTCTTAAAGATGGGATTTGAAGACTCGGGAGATATGGAACATGTTCAGGCTTCTACATGTTGCTAAATTTCCCTTTAGGCAATTAACACTAATTTTACTCTGATACCAGTATATGTGATTTTTATTTTCCTGAGCCCTACAGAACACTGAGCACTTTCCTTAAAGTGGGGCTTCTGTTTGTCCGAAAGTTGCCTTCGTCAGAACTAGAAAAAGTGGCCCTTCTCTGAGCAGGTGCAAACCCTGTCATGTGGCTCAACAAGGAGAGTACCAGCTGGGTTTCAGCTCACCCTGGCCTCCAGGGCTGGGTCCCCTGTGCAAGCCACAGCCTGTACAATCACACTCCCCGGCCCTGTTGGGAAGGCTGGTTGTGTGGTTTTGTTGTTTTGTTTCCTCAACTAAACTACAGATTTATCTTTTTCTACTCACTAAGGCAGATTTGGTTTTTCTTCTCATTCTAGGCATTAAAGAATGGCCCTAATTTTTCAGTTTAAATTTATCATATATAACTGAGAATTAAAAACTTTACTTCCTTCATGTTTCTATACACATTTTATTAAATTGGGCTGGGCTTCTCATCCCAGCTTGTCCTGTCTCTAGCCACCCTCCTAAACAAGGATAGGCCTGTGCCACCATATTATGACAAAACTGTCTGTGGAAGTGATTTCTCAGCTTGTTACGATGCAAGCAAGATGGTAAAATGCCAGTCAGGGAGGTTAAGCATGTACTCATAAGAATCAGTCGCCCTTGACCATATTGACAGTTTCTGCCCGCTGTCACCCCCCTTTTTCATTTCCTGTGAGGGGAGATGGGATAAACCACAAAAGTGGCTGTGATTCCTACACCTGCTACAATTTGCTATTGAATCTTGGCACTTACTTTTCATAAAATATACACGGATATTTATGTCGATCTACATAAAAATACATAGCCTATTCACGTGTTTTCTATTAAAAATATTCAAACTCTGTTTTTCATGCTGCCTAAACCAGGCCATAATAATCGTCCCCCTCTGTCCTTGTGCAACATCAAGCATCAATGGCCCAGCTTTTGCTGTTATTTTCAATCATTGCTCATTTTGTGTCTTGTTAAGATTAAAAATTTTGTTCATTAACTAGGAAAAGAAAGATTTTAAAGTTAGAGTTTTGGCAACCTTTATTAATCTAAATGTAAATGATATTGTCAAACAGTTTGACTCTTTTAGGCGATCTGACCCACAGTTATTGTTTTCTGTATTAAACTGACCATTCAGTTTAATCATAAAGAGTAAAACTGTTTATGTGGTTAGCAGAGTTGAAGCCAGAAATATGGTTTCTGCTTTTCACCTCCAATATTTGGGCACAATATTATCATAGTCAGTTCTTCATTAAATCCATGTTGGTGGTAGGTGTTAAGAAGCAAGAAGGGCTCACATATACTGCCATGGGAATCATGGAAAGCATAAAAAAATACTACCTAAAATGTAATTACTTTTCCATCAGAAAATTTAAAATTGAGGGTTCACTTTTCCAGGTGTCAAATAAGCATTGAAGTTTAAAAAAAAAAGGTGGCAGAATCACGAACATGTCAAAATAAAATCTTTATGTCAAACAAATACAAATGATTTCTGTTATCTCAAAAGTATCCCAACTCGTTCATAAAAAAATGATTATCTCAAATGGTTATGGTCACCTCAAATATATGAATTAAGTAATTTTCATGAAGGTGTAAAAGTTCTCAAAAGACAAAAACAGAAAGCCTACTAATAGTTGGAGTCCATTCTGGAATAGTCCCATTTGATCATTAGATCAAGTGAATCTATTTTAAATTTAGTGGCAATTTCAATTCTCATGGTCATCTTCATTATATTGCAAGAGATATTTTTGCCTCTAAGATGTCCCTGACTTCAGATGTAAACCTGGCCTTTACATCAATAGAGAGAAGGGTGCTAGCAAAAGCTTTAAGTAGGCCAAGAGTTCTGCTTAAATCAATTTCTGGTAAAGTGCTTTCTCATTTATCACCTCTGAAAGGACCTTTAACAAAGGCCCTCTGATGTAACTGTTGTCAGAGTACCAGGTAAACTGCTGCTTAAACATTAGCTTAGTCTAGAGGCTGGGACTTGGAGGGAGAGGCAGTCTTCAAAGTTTAATCTATATGAGGAAATGAATTTATTTTGTTAAGTAGTGAGCTGCTTTTCCTTAAATAAAAATCTGTCACTTAGAGCTTAGCAATTTTATGTCCAGGGTGAGAACTGCAGTGTGAAGTACGATCCAAGGGATTAAGATATTTAAAGGTTAAAAAAAATAGATGGGTGGATCGCTGGAAATATCCTTTCCAATGCAAGAGTCTGAAAGGTTTTATGTGTGCTGTGAACCTGGAATATTTGGATCTTGTTGGGGAAAGTTGACTTTGCTGGCAGAGTTTCCTGGGGTTTTTTTCTTGTTGTTTTTATGTTGTATTGGTTTGTAGCACTGAGACTGAACATCAAAGTCAAGTGGAGATTTTACATATGTGGCGAGTAAATTGTTTCTAGGAGGCATTTTCACGGATTTGTGATATTCGTGTAAGAGATCAAAGTCCAAAGGCAAAACAACAACATTTAAGGGGAGGTGACACTTTACTAAATGATCTCAATATTTAGGGTGAAATTATGTTGAGGGAGAAATGTATCTGAATTAGTTCCTCCATTCTCAACACCACCCTTCTGGCCGTAACCTTCTGCGGGTAGACCAAATTAGACGGAGGCAATAAATTGGAACACAAAAGGAAAGATCATGCCTCCACCAAACCTGGCTGCACAACTAATGTTTATGGGAACTTTTTCTTTTTTAATACTGCTTGGAATTTGGAAGGAAAGAGAGAAAGTCTTTTCTGTTTTATCACTTAATGCTGAACGTAGTCAGGAAAAAAGAGAGCACCCCTGGGGATTTTAGTATTTCTGCTTAAATTAAAATATGAACAGAGCAAGAAAAACCTGAATGTATATCTATGTGTGTGTGAAGAGTGTCCTCAAGCCTTCAGAAGTGGCTGCATTGCTGAATGAGCAAAGCCCCAGATGGGATGCTGTAGAGAGGGAAATCTATGACAGACGAAGTTTCAAGGTGACCCGCATTGACCTTTTATGTCACCCAGTGATCTCCGGGAGTTTAAAAGGAATGTCTTATTTGAGTTGAAGAGTTCTCTGCAGATTAGAAACTGCTTGAGGGGCTCGAAATGGCAGCACTAATGATTTTACTAAGCTGTAGCCTACCAATCTTCTGAATGGGGCTGCCCGTAGGTCCATGTAGGACCGCACAGGGGATGCCCAGCACAACCTGAGGGAGCACTATTTCCATAACCCAATGTGAAGGGTGCTTGCTGGAATTGTGCTACAAGGGGGCTTTGCGGACATAGTCTTTGGGTATGAAAAAAAAAATGGCGCTGTATTCCCTGGAGTCCATGATGTGCCGGTGGCAAGTGTGTTAATGCAGAAATGGGGAAAGGGCTCTTTCCTGCTGTGCTGTGACTCACTTGGCCACCTGACCACTGAAGTAGCACAGCTTGCAGCCTGTCCCTTCCCCAAACAGCTTTAGCTTCTGCACACAGCTTCTCTATGCACAAGGCCTGTTTAAGGGCGGTGAGACTAAAACAGCAGAAGGGTAGACTGCTGACCTCTTTTCCTAGTTTTAATTCCATGTGCCCATGAAAAACTTTCATGCAACTCTTATAAGGACCCTAACCCATCAATTTATTCAGCAAGCTTGTCTTGTTCAATTGCTTATATGAGACCAAGCTTGGACCCTTGCTAGAATGTGAGTAAGTGAAAAAAATAAATGAGGGACTGGATTTTGGTATCTATCTCTTCATATGTATCTCAATTTAGTTATTAAACTTGGTTTGTGATGGAAACATAATAAAGCCTATATGTAGTGTTAGTTGCTATAGTAGACTTTAAACCTGAGATCTCTCATTAATGTTTGTTGGAAAGAAAATTTCATTATTCCTATGTTTCTGTTTATTTAGAACTTTTCTATATGATTGAATGGAAAAATATTTGAGTTTGATATGGAATCCTCACAAGATTCTAACAAACAGGCCATTAAATGGACAATAGGAGACGACCAAACATACTCTGTAGAGGAAGTCTAATAATTTTAGTGTTCTGTTTGGTTGGTTTTAACTGATGGATACCTAACAGTCTTTTTTTTTTTTTTAAGATTTTATTTATTTACTTGACAGAGAGAAACAGAGCTAGAAAAGGTACACAAGCAGGGGGAGTGAGAGAGAGAAGCGAGAAGCCCACCGAGCAGGGAGCTGGATGCGGGGCTCGATCATGGAACTCTGGGATCATGACTTGAGCTGAAGGCAGACGACCAACGACTGAGCCACCCGGGTGCCCCTGGATACCTAACAGTCTTTAGGGCATCTTTAGCATAAGTAATTCACTTTTAATTTTAAAACAAAATGTTGGTTACCTTTAAGCCACAGGGAGAATTGTGGGGGTTTTTGTTTTGTTTTGCTTTTTTAAATTTTTTTTTTTTTAAGTAAGCTCTACACTCAAGGTGGAACTCAAATTATTTAAAACCCTGAGATCAAGAGTTGCAAGCTCCACGGATGAGCCAGCCAGGGCTCCCTGTGGTTTTTTACTTGAGGGTGAATCAACAGTTCAAAACACTCTGTTTCCAGGGACCGTAACTCCTTGATGGGCCCTGTCAGAGCGTGTAGCCAGGATGCAGTGACCTACATGCCCACACATATTCAGCATGAGGTCTTGCATCCAGAATGTCTGTGGATGTAGTTCTGGTGGATATGAAGGTATTTTACTCTCATGTAGTCTCTCTTTTGAGCTAAGTGTTTCTCACCAGTTGACCATTTCTTTAATGTTTCCCAGTTTACTGTGGGATTTACCCTGATTGAATTGATTGAAAGCTTTAGAAAAGTACTATTATGGGGGCACCTGGGTGGCTCAGTTGGTTAAGCAACTGCCTTCGGCTCGGGTCATGATCCCGGAGACCCGGGATCGAGTCCCACATCGGGCTTCCTGCTTGGCGGGAGGCCTGCTTCTCCCTCTCTCACTCCCCCTGCTTGTGTTCCCTCTCTGGCTGTGTTTCTCTCTGTCAAATAAATAAAATCTTTAAAAAAAAAAAAAGAAAAGAAAAGTACTATTATGGGTAAGTCTAACCTCCTTAACCTCTTAACCTGGTAAGAAGGCCCTTAATCGGGCATCTGGGTGGCTCAGTGGGTTAAAGCCCCTGCCTTAAGCTCAGGTCATGATCCCAGGGTCCTGGGATCAAGGCCCGCATCAGACTCTCTGCTCGGCAGGGAACCCACTTCCTCCTCTCTCTCTCCCTGCCTCTCTGCCTACTTGTGATCTCTCTCTGTCAAATAAATAAAATAAAAAATATTTAAAGAAGAAGAAGAAGAAGAAGAAGAAGAAGAAGAAGAAGAAGAAGAAGAAGAAGAAGAAGAAGAAGAAGAAGGAGAAGGCCCTTAATCATGTGGCCCCAGCCTACCATTTCTATGGTTTTCAAACCTCTCAGGCTATGGTGGTCACCCCACAGCTGACATTAAACTTCAAGTTGTTGCTCACAAACATCAAACAGCACACTGCCTAGACATCGTGTCTACCACTCCTTCTGTCTAGAACTTACTGCGTTCTCTTCTCTGAATAAGATAATCTCATTCAGCCTTAATAACTGGAAATCTTTAGGGCTGTTTACAGGTGATCCCTTCCACCCGCTTTCAGGCACTCAGACAACTCTTCCTCCATCCCAGCTTAGATGAGGTCATGCGATTTACTTGCTTTTTCCGATATGTGTGAGCAGACGTGCTATAGATCAGGTAGAAATTAATTCCCTGACAGAGATATTAAGAGGGATGAGCCTTCCCTTATTTCCTCCACTGCTTCATCTGTCGAGATCCAGTCTCTCACCTGATCACCTGTTTCCTGCCAACCGGAACTAGATGTCAACTGTAAGATAGAAACTTTTGTGTCAGGGTGCCTGGGTGGCTTAGTCGGCTCAGTGTCTACCTTTGGCTCAGGTCACAAACTCAGGGTCCTGGGATCGAGTCCCACGCTGGGATCCCTGCTCAGTGAGGAGTCTGCTTCTCCCTCTCCCTCTGCCCCTCACCCTTACTGATGCTCTCTTTCTCTCGCCCACTCTGCTCTCTCTGTCTCTCAAATAATTTTTTTAAAAGAAACTTTTGTGTTTGTGTTGAATCAACAGAAATTTGTGGGAAGTTTGTTACCATGGCTTAACCTCACCTATCCTGACCAATAAACTAACATTTGAACTGGGTTCAGTTATTGTATCTAAAACCTGTTCCACACATGGCCTGCAAAGGTGCCTTGACTAGAGCTCTGTGGTGCTTCCATAATGCCTTATGGTAACTTGGTTGTTACACTTGCCACAGCACAGGTGGTTTTGTTTATGATGGTGTCATACTTTGAACACCCTAAGGGAAAGACCATATCTTCATCCGCATTATTCTCTTCTCCAGCCTTCCACCTTTTCCCTTTTCTGGCATATTGCTTGGCATATGGTTGATACTTAATGAATATTTTTAAATGAGAAAAAGGATAGCAGGAAACCCACTTGCCTTTTCTGATTATAAGAGGGGTTTGTACTTTTTTTTTTTTAACAGCTTCTTATTTAGAGAAAATAAGCTCATCAAGTTATCAGGCCATGCATTTTTTTTTTCATTCCTTTAAAGTCAACAGCATATTAAGGTTAAATCTCCGATTTTGTCCAAAAATAATTCTGGAAGATAAAAAAGTATTTTATTAATAATTATTAAAGATCAGTACCAAAATCTGCATCTGATATAATCAAGTTATTTCTTACATTATTCACATTAAGTCAATCATCAATATTATGGTCGCATATGAATATTTCATTCACTCAGCGCATATTTATTAACTGTCTAAACACTGGGAAACACAGAGATAAAGAAAATACAATCCCTAACACCAGGGATCTTACAGCTTAATGGAGCAGAAGTATAAACAGGTAATTAAAACACAGTGTCATACAGGCCATGATTGGATTACATGCAGAGGGTTATTTATAAACACAAAAGTATTCATTCAGCCCAAAGAGTATAAATCAAGAGAATGACATGTCACTGTCATAATCCAACTATTTCACTCCAGTATAAGATGGCTGTTCCATGTATGATGCGGGCCTGACCTTGTGCAATGGTCATGGAATAGAAAGGAGGTAAAATCAGAAGGTCTTAGTAATGGGAAGGATGTGGGAGTAAGGGAAGGAAAGAGTCAGAGATGGCCCCCCAGATGCTAGTTTGTGTGTTTGGATATATGATAGTGCCACAGACTAAGACCACAGAAATAGCAATATATTTAGATGGAAGTTAACAGAACGATTTGGATGTGTTGAGTTTGATACATAGGGAGGATATTCAGGGGTCTACAGAGATATGAGTGGGATATCCTGGGTCTATATATCCCACAGAAATTTGAAGGTATGAGTCTGAGCTTAAGAGATATCTATGCTGGAGATATGGATTAGGAGTTCCCGGCATGAAAAGAGTGGTAGAGGAAATTGGAGAAATTCAAACATATAGTAGACCTATGGGAGACCATCAAGGGAGAAGGGAGATACTGCTTCAAATGGGAATATTTTTTGTCATTACAATGACTGGAAATCCTATTGACATTTAGTGTTCTACAATGAAAGGACAGTTCTACACAATACATAGTTACATTCTGCATGACTTTGATTATCCTACTAGACACCGATGCATCTGGGTCCAGAAACAGACTGTGTTTTAAACAAGAGATTTTTCTTTTCATGGTTTCAATATGCAATGGCCTCCCCCCCACCTGATAAATAATTGTACTATCCTACCGTTTGGGGACTTTACCAAGCATTGCTTACTATTTTAGAAAATCATACAGTGGATGACAATATCATTCATGATATTTGGGTTACGCAACTAGTATCAGTCTACCTTGTAATCATCATGTTGGTAGTTAGAAATAGGGGTTCAAAAATCTGATTACTGAACTATGTCATTTAATGTGGTTAAATAAAAATATCTACACAGTGAAATACATACTAGCTTATTAAAAATTACTCCCCTCACATACTAGAATATGTTACTGAATATTCTGAGCACACATTTTGTGAAGATACATTACCAATTAATTTAACCTCAGGTTCCTAAGTGGAGCACCAGATAATATACGTTATAAGAAGAGCACTGGGGCTGAGACAGTTGACAAGCTATCTCCAAATTTCATAAAGGCCTACAAAGCACTGTGCTTCCTTTTCAGTGGTGGCAGATAGGAGAGGCAACAATTCGTCTTTAGTTTTTTTAGTGGATTTCTCTGCAGATTGTAGAACAGGTCCCTAATGTTGCGGACTCCTGAAACTTTATAGGGATCACCTCCCCTCTTCTGTAGCACATGTTTTCTTGTATGACGGAGGCTTCTGTCATCTTTAAGGAAGGTTAGAAGTTCAGCAGAATCTGGGATTTGGGGGCGCCTCGGTGGCTCATCGTTAAGTGTCTGCCTTCAGCTCAGGTCGTGATCCCAGTGTCCTGGGATCCAGCCTCACATCAGGCTCCCTGCTCGGCGGGAAGCCTGATTCTCTCTCTCTCTCATGCCCCCTGCTTGTGTTCCCTCTGTCGTCGTGTTTCTTCTGTCAAATAAAGTATTTTTTTAAAAAAAAGAACCTGGGATTTTAAAGTTCTGGAGTCCACTGACTGAGATGTTTCTACCCCAGGGTCTCAGGGCTTTCCTTATCAGGGTACTAAACTCAAGCTGACTTGTCAGATCAGGGGATGTGAGTTTCTGGACTTAGTATGAAGTCTAAAGTCTAAAGCCTGATCCTCAGCCTTTTCTGTCCTCCAGCGGCCGGAGCTGAATCTTTTCACATGCTTCCATCCACAGTCTCTAACTCATACTTTTATCTACTTACTTATTTAAAGATTTATTTATTTATTTGAAAGGGGGAAAAAAAGTGGGGTGGGGAAGGGTAGAGGGAGAGGGGGTGAGCATCTTCAGACTTCGAGTTGAGTGTAGAGTCCGGCAGGGCTTGATTTCGAGACCCTGAGATCATGACCTGAGCTGAAACGAAGAGACCAAGAGTCCTGTGCTTAACTGACTGAGCCACCCAGGCAACCCTCTAACTCATACTTTTAAATTGGGTGATCGACCACCGCAGTCCTACTTCTTTTCCTAATGCACTGATAATACCTAGCAGCAGTCATCTAATCCCACGGTCCTGAAAATCACTACCTCCCCGCCTTTGTGAATGTCTGAGATAACAGTACCCTGCAGTGCGTTTCCTTCAGCCAGCCTCCTGCACTGCTCACCTCTGCTCAGCAATTGCATTGCTATGCGCTATGCTGGGGGATTTTGTATTCCTCCTCTGATCCCCCTCCCGCGCCCTATTGTATAGTTGCTTCTTAGCACTGCTTTAGTCCCCAGTCCTAGGATTTCCTGGAAACAGACTGTGAGATGGAGGTTCAGAGTAGTCCCTGTATTGAGGAGGTCCACTGGAGTAGGGCCTCTGGGGAAGTGAGGAAGGCATGGTTGGGGAGACAAATCAGTTACAACAGAGGCCTCAGCTGATCCCACAGAGAATTCTGCAAGCAGGATGGCTCTCCACAGTTGTCTCAAATTGGAGCAAGGAGGCTTGGGAACTTTAAAACCCCACATTAACTAATGATTAGATGCCAGCAGCTCCTGAGGCTGAGACATGATCTTGGGGGAGGCAGCCTTGGGGGGAAAAAAAAAAATCCCAGGGAGGAAGGCAGGTGTGACTTATAAAAAGAAAAATTATTAAATTAAGTCCAGAATCGGGGGGGAGGGCTAGATGCCTTCATCCTTAAGGGGAGGGATCTCGTGGTACTCTGCAAGTGAATGCTACAGTTAAGACTCACTATTTTTGAGGTACCGGAGAGAAAAGGGTACAAGATGATTCCAAGAAAAGCGGAAAGACAAGAAAGAAAGACAAATGGATTCATGGCCCTCCTTGCCCTCTTTTCACTGCCTGATTTCTAATTTACCAGATATAGTGGAGAAAACATGAGCTTTGGAGTCAGACCTGCCTTCAAATCATGGTCTGGAACTGGCTAGCTGTGTGCCCCTAGACATGATATTTCAACTTATATTTTAGTATCTTCATTGATAAAATGAGCCTAAGAATACTTCACATGAGATTAGCATAAAGATTGATTAATAGTTCATTGAATTTTTTCTATAGACTGGGTACTCAGTGATTCACATGTACAAACTCATTTACATGCACTAACCCTGTGAGGGAGGGATTATTACTAGACATTTCCTAGAGGACAAAATGGAAATGCAAAGATGATCAGTACCTTGGCCCAGACTTTCCTCTCTGTTGTTTCTCTTATTTTGAGAATGATATGAGTAAAATTTTTTAAAAAGGTTTTCTTTATTTGACATAGAGAGAGAGATCACAAGTAGGCAGAGAGGCAGGTAGAGAGAGAGGAGGAAGCAGCAGGCTCCCCGCTGAGCAGAGAGCCCGATGTGGGACTCGATCCCAGGACTCTGAGATCATGACCTGAGCCAAAGGCAGAGGCTTTAACCCATTGAGCCACCCAGGGGCCCCAATTTTTTTTTAAAGATTTTATTTATTTATTTAACAGAGAGATCACAAGTAGGCAGAGAGGCAGGCAGAGAGAGAGAGGAGGAAGCAGGCTCCCTGCCAAGCAGAGAGCCTGATGTGGGCCTCGATCCCAGGACCCTGAGATTATGACCTGAGCCGAAGGGAAAGGCTTTAACCCACTGAGCCACCCAGGGGCCCTTAATATGAATTTTAAACATGACTTACAAAATTCTCTAGAAAACTGAACTCCAATAGCACTGTCATGTGCCATATCCATAAAGCACAATGGACAGGAAATGGCATATTGCTTTATAGTCCCAAATAATCACATATGGCAATGTCAATCGGTCATGTTCACACAGGAAGAAATCGTGCATTAATGATATGAAGTCCAGAGTAATAAGACTTCTTTAGATGCTGTTGTCTTTTATTTTCTGAAGGTTGGAGGGGGAGTGATTTCAATAAGTGAATTTGTATGTTTATTTTCTTAAGTTGTCAGACCCTAAATATTAACTTAATGTTATAGTAACGGTTAATACCACTTAAAATTGTGTCATTGGGTTTGGAAATACAAAAAGATCTGTAGCTAAAATAATCAACTATGGGAATAAATTTTGAAAGTTTTTTTTAAGATTTTATTTATTTATTTGACAGAGAGAGAGATCACAAGCAGGCAGAGAGGCAGGCAGAGAGAGAGGAGGAAGCAGGCTCCCGGCTGAGCAGAGAGCCCGATGCGGGCCTTGATCCCAGGACCCTGAGATCATGACCTGAGCCGAAGGCAGAGGCTTTAACCCACTGAGCCATCCAGTGCCCAAATTTTGAAAGTTTTTAATATGCAAGAGCAACTTAACTTGGTCTTCTAGAGTATTAATTCTTCTTGGTATTTGAAATCCTGCTAATAATAAGATAAAATATTTTATTGGATCTTTCCAGGAATTTATAGTAATAAGATTTTAGATATACCTGCTAAAATTGTGTAGGGCAATAAATGATGTATCATGTGCCAAATTACTAGTTTGTTGGAATCTCCCATGTTTGTTTTTAAGCAACAGAACGATGTATCTTACATCTTTCTTTTTCTAGTCTTATTAGAGTGCTATCAATCAATTAATGCCCACACACTGACTGGAGGTGAACAAAATATGCTGTTGGGTATTAATTTAAGGCTGGCTATTAGTCTCGTTGAAGGCCACAAAGGCAACTCTTCCAAATGGAGATGAGAATTATAGACCAAAGAGGCTTTCCTGATCTGTCCACCATGTATAGCTAATAGAAAATGAAATTTGAAGTCCAGAGAGGTTGTAGTGATTTGTTCAAAGCTACCTAGAAGAACCAGATCTAGAATTTAGGATGCCTACATTTTACTTCATTTCTCTTTCTAACACCTAGTATAAGTCCCATGAATTTTTAGTTTAGTGTTTTGTGTGTTTGTTTTTGCGTGGTGAGGAAAGAACAGTTACCTAAATAGGTTGAACAGGGGATAAAAACCGGGAGCGAGGCTGCTCCTGAAGCTGACTCCCAGCCAGGCTTCACTGCGCACAGTCCTTCTCACCCACCATCCCAGGTAATGGTGTGTGCGTGTGTGTGTGCATGCGTGCGTGAGTGCGTGCGTGTGCGTGTCGGTGCGTGTGTGTGTGTGTGTGTGTGTGTGTGTGTGTGATGGTCTGCTGGCTAATTGGACTAAATAACTAAATTCCAAAAATATTTCATTTCCACAGAGTTACAGGTTTATTTATAGGCTCTGATTATGTTCCACAGGTCAGTTGGTTTACCATATGGGTCAGTACCAGATAATACTAGTTATTGTGATTCTATTAATACTACCTGGTGGACCAACATCCACACCCCACTCTTCCACTTTTTCTTTTTTGTAGTGACTGGGGGCCTTTTTCACATCCCTATAAATTTGGAAATGGTATGCCAAGTTCCATATGCCCTATAATATTTTAAGTTTTGATTAGACTTGTATTTAATCTATAGATCAGCTTGGGAGAAGTTAACATCCCAATACTGCAGCCGTCCATGATCATAGTATTATTTTAAAATCCTTTTTTTCTTGGAAACTTTATAGTATACTTTGTAAAGATATTTTCAAGATTGGGTGCCTGGGTGGCTCACTGGTTAAGCAACTGCCTTCAGCTCAGATCATGATCCGGAGACCCAGGATCGAGTCCCACATCAGGCTCCCTGCTCGTCGGGGGGGGGGGGGGGGGGCTGCTTCTCCCTCTCTCACTCCCCCTGCTTGTGTTCCCTCTCTGGCTGTGTTTCTCTCTGTCAAATAAATAAAATCTTTAAAAAAAAAAGATATTTTCAAGATTTATTTCTAGGTACTTTATTTTCCTGATGGTATTGTCATTGGCTTCTTTAAAAAATGGCATTTCTATTTGTTACTGGCATACAGAAAAATAATTGACTTTTATATATTTGCTTTGCATCCACCTGTCTCCCTAATCTAAAACTGCTAATAACTGATCTGAAGATTCTTTTGCAATTTTTAAACATAGGTAATCATAGCATCTATGAGTAATCACGTTTTTCTTTCTTTCCAATTCTCATCTTTTTAATCTTTTTTCTTGTTTTATTCAAAGCTGGCTTGGACCTCTTAGAAGTGTACAGCATTTTATTTTAAAATTAAAAAAGTTTACCTTTCTTATAAATATCTAAAATTGACGGTGTGGTTACATGAAATCACTGAACTGTGATTTCTGAATCTGATTGATTCAGAATTATCCTATTAATTTGGAGGTCCCTATCTAAATAGGGCATGGTAAACCAAATCAGACCTAACTCAACAAAACCACATGAACTCTTATCTTTTACAAATTTTGAAAGGTTGACATAATTCAAAATTCACTTCTAATGAAATTCACTGACTAAAATATGCTTTTAATGTATTTTTAAAAATTAATATGTTCCTTGAATTGTCCTGTCCTTCCTTACTTCTGCATTTTTTTTCCAATTGGTCTTTCTTCCAAGAGGACTCTTCTTCCTTGTTTCCCATTATCATTACTTATCACCTATTCATTTAGAACTTTTATGTATCCCAGGGGTAGGTGTCTGCTTAACCATCATTTCATAAGAGAAACTTTCACTGGTCTTCGGATTATATGCAGCCATGGAAATCTGCTCTCTAGAGTTAGCTCAAATCCTTATTGAGGAATGATTGTGTGCTGTTCTAGGCACATATGCTTTGGAAGTAAATATCTATTTATGTAATTCTTTATTGGCTTCTCTAACAAACTTGAAACTCCTTGAGTGGTAGGATTTCTGTTCTGTTCATCATTGTCTTCTCCAGAGTCTAGCATATACCCAGCACATAATAAACCTCTAATAAATATTCATTAAATGGATAAGGTAATGTATGGAAGAAGTCATTTTTGAGGTTGATAATTAGAGTTTTGACCTTGTGTCCTACATTAATACCATAGGTTTATTCTACACTCTTTTTTAAAAAGATTTATTTGTTTGACAGAGAGAGAGAGAGTGCGCGCTCAAACAGATGGAGCTGCAGAGGGAGAGGGAGAAACAGGTTCCCTGATGAGCAGGGAGCCCAATTTGGGGCTCGATTCCAGAACTCTGGGATCATAACCTGAGCCAGAGGCAGTTGCCTACCTGACTGAACCACCCAGGTGCCTCAAATCTACACTGTTGTTATCTCTGCTTCTCAAGATAAAGTAAAGTCTCTGGGCCAACAGTATCACTACCCTTGTGGAGCTTGGTAGAAATGCAATCTCAAAAACTCACAACTACTGAATTTGCATTTTAACAAGACTCATCCTCAGGGGATGTGCACGCACATTCCAGTGGGAAGCCTCCCTCTCCATGATGCCTGCGGGGTTACCTGATTTAGGATCCTTTCCTGAAGTTTTTAAGGCCTTTTGGTCTGATTGTAAAAGACCTGAAAATCCCTCTAGTTGGTTAGCAATCTGGTAGTACCAGTGGAATTTGCTGGGAGTGAGGCAAAAGCTTTTGTTTTCCTGCTCAAAGGGCAGGGATTTCCTTCAGGAGCACAGTCAGTCCAGGATGTAGATGATCTTTTAGAGAGCCCTGAAAACATTCCCTTTCTTTTTTTTTAACAAGAAAATGCTGGGAATATTTAGCAGACAGTGTGTTCAACCTCATCACAGTGATACCAATCCTTAGAAGTGAATTAAAATTTGCATTAAGCAGTAGAATGTTGGCAATCTTTTCTGTGGGCTTGAAAAGAATGTATATGGGGGCGCCTGGGTGGCTCAGTTGGTTAAGCGACTGCCTTTGGCTTAGGTCATGATCCCGGATACCTGGAATCGAGTCCCACATCGGGCTCCCTGCTCGGCCGGGAAGCCTGCTTCTCCCTCTCTCACTCCCCCTGCTTGTGTTCCCTCTCTGTCTGTGTTTCTCTCTGTCAAATAAATAAAATCTTAAAAAAAAAAAAAAGAATGTATATGCTACATTTGTTGGGTGTGAAGTGCCCTATACACCTATCAGATCGTGCCTTCAACAGTCACGTATTCCAGGAGCAGGGAGGAGGAAAGTAAAAAAAAAGAGGGGTGTTTCTCCAGACTTAGCAGCTTTTAGGAGGTCTCTCCAGCCTCACACAGCACTTCCATTTGTATCTTCGTAGCCAGGAATGAGTCACATCTTAGGGGAAGCTGGAAGATATAGGATTTGTCTGGGTGGCAGTATGCCCAGTTAGGAATTGGGATTTTTGTTTCCGAGGAAGAGAGATTGGATACTTGTAGGCAACTACCAGCACTAGTACAGAAATTCCTTCCTCTCATTAACATGACGTTTATGTTTCTAGTATTTGCTAGCTAAAACTTGGCTCTTTGAGGAGACACTGCTTCCCCCAAAATCATCTCACATACATGCTCCTTTCTCTCCCCAGCACCACCCACTGAGGTAGTGGAGGTGTGACCTGAATGGCTCTCATTTTCCAAAACTATTTCAAGACCACTCATTAATTCTCCCATTTTTCCTAAGACCCCCTGTCCTCTTGAGCATGCACTATTCAGCCACATCCTACTTCCTCTCTGTCACTGTCAGCTGCCAACCTCCTAATCCCTGAGAACTTGAGCTTCTAGGTCTTTCTCTCCACTCCCATTCTGAGCAGCATACATTCTGACTTAACATTCACAAGAAGCAGTGGTTTTCATAGTGTGGTCTGGAGTTCCTGAAGCTGTCAGAGACTTAACTTTTCCAGGAAGTCCAGGAAGTCAAAACTACTTTTGTAGTAATTCTAAGATGTTATTTTTCCTTTTCACTATCATTCACTCACAAGTATGCAGTAGAACGTCCCAGAGGCTACATAGTGTGTGATATTTCAACAGATTGAATGTAGAAGCCGATGAGATTCCAGCTATTTCCTATTAAGCCAGATATTAGAGATTCATACAAAGTAAATCATTTCTTAAAAGGTTTATTTCTTTGAAAGAGAGAGAGAGAACGAGGGGAGAGGCAGAGGGAAAGAATCTCAAGCAGACTTTCTGCTGAACTCAATCCCATGACCTTAAGATCATGACCTGACCTCGGAAACCAAGGGTTGGATGCTTAACAGACTGAGCCACCAAGGTGCCCCAATGATAGTATTTTTATTTCTAATTTTTTTTTTGTTTTAGAAAAGTTTTTTTTTTTCATAAGGATGTGTTCTTTATGCTAAGATGTAATGGTTTGTTATTTTGAAGTGAATTAGTATATATTTTTTAATTTAAAATTTCTGAGTTTAAATTTCTCACCCAGTAAATATACATGAACAAAATCTTGATCTCAGAATTTAAGAGTGTAAAGGATTCCTGAGACCAAAAGACTTTAGAAATGCTGAGGGAGGGGCGCCTGGGTGTCTCAGTTGGTTAAGCATCTGTCTTGGGCTTAGGTCATGATCCCAGGGTGCTGGGATCGAACTCTGCATCTGGCTCCCTGCTCAGCCAGGAGCCTGTTTCTCCCTCTGCCTGGTGTTCCCCCTGTTTGTGCTCTCTCTCTCTCTGACAAATAAATAAATAAAATCTTAAAAAAAAAAGAAATGCTGAGTGAGACAAAAATAAAAATTTAATACTTTATCCTCTAGTTCCTTGCCTTTAGGAAAGGCACATTTGCCCTGTAAGTACAGTGGACAAGCAAAGGGGACCACGATTCATGTCTGATCTTCATGTTCAACTGTCCAGCATAAGCAACTTCCTTGTTTTTTTCTGTATTTGTAATATATATATAAATTTATTATATTATATATGTATATAAATTTTAAACAGTGCCTTATAGGTGTCAAGAGAGCGATTCAACAACTCTATACATCTTGCTGTGTGTCCCACAAGTGTAGCTACCAAGGTACAGCATGAGCAAAACAGTTAACAATATTGCAATAGCCTTGGAATGGTGACAGATGAGAGTAACGTCCTTCTTGATATTTCCAATTAGATGTGTCATAGGCCGTTTGGGCTTATCATGTCAAAGCGAAATCTCATCACTTCCTCATCAGACAAGTTCTTCCTCCACTTTTACTGTTTCACAAAAATGGTATCATGACCCACCCAACAACTTCAGGTGGAAACTTGAAAGTAATCCATCATGCCTTCCCTTCTTCTTTTCTCATATTAATAATTTACCAAGTTTTGTCCTTTGATACATGTGTCATGTATATTATTTCTTGGTGTTCACCTTTTTTCAGCTTGAAATTTTTATTTTAAGTATTTTTTATATGCACTATTGTGTAAGTTTAAGGGATATAGCAGGTGGATTTGATTGATTTATATAATGTGATGTGACTGCCCTTGTAGCACTTGCAAACAACTCATGTCACATAATTAGCATTTCTCTTTTGGTGATAGGAATAGTTAAGATCTAGTCTCTTAGCAAGTTTGATGTTTGCAATATAATATTGTTCTCTATAATCACCATACTGTACATGAGCTCTCTAAGGACTTATCTATTGGTTGTAAGTGTATACCCTAAAATAGCATCTCTCCTGTTTCCCTCCCCGCCCCATCTCAGTCCCTGGTAAACACCATTTTACTGGTTTTTATGGGTTCAGCTTTTTTCGAGTCTACATACAAGTGATGTCATATGGTAGAAATCTTGCCATTTGTGACAACATGAATGGAGCTCAGGGATATTATGTTAGTAAATAAGCCAGAAAAAGACATTGCTAGTTTCTTTCTTTTTTCTTCTCCAGAGAGAGAGAGAGAGAAAGAGGGAGGGAGAGAGAGAGGGAGAGAGTGAGAAAGAGAGAGAGCACACAAGCAGGTAGAGTAGCAGCAGAGGGAGAAAGAGAGTAGACTCCCTGCTGAGCAAGGAGCCTGATGTGGGGCTGGAGCCCCGGACCCGGAGATTATGACCCAAGCTGAAGGCAGACACTCAACCGGTGCCCCAGCATTTCTAGTTTCTTAAGTGGCTCTTGAATCCATCTATGATCTCCAATCCCAGTGTCCCTACCTTAATTAAGACCACCAACAGTTCAAACTCTGACTACTTACTGTACCAGACTTCTAAGTGTGTCTTTGCTCCCCCCCAACCCGTATTACAAATCTCACTCAGACTGAATGTTCTGTAACAAGTCTGGTCATGTCACTTACTCACCAAAAATCTTTTGCTGACTTTTACTTCCCTCAAAGTAAGGCATAAACTCCTTAAGATAACTATCATTTAGGGAGCATATATTATTTCCTCAAGACAACCCCATAAAGCAGATACTATTATAAACCAATATCATCCTTTTTAAAGATAAACTGGGGTGTGGAGAGATTATATAACATGTCCAATGTCCTAGGGAAACAGAGCCACTGTGAGTTATGGGATAAGGGATTTATTATAATACAAGTATATATGTAGTATTATGAGATATTGGAAAGGAAGGTCATAAAGGAGAAACTGGACGATCAGAGGAATCACGACCTAGTCAACAAGAAAAGCCAAGCGCATCAGCTCTCCAGGTAAGACTGAGAGGGTGGGGAGCAGATAAGTTTGTCAGAGGTATTGTCTTTGTGAGTCTGTAGTCAACCGTCTGGTGCTGGTCCTGGGGCTGCTTTTGGTCAGGGGCACCAAAGTTGAGGAGAAGAGCTGGATGTGAAGAAAGGCAGTGGAGACAAGCGCATTCCCTCCAGGCACCATCGCTTTCTACCAAGGTGACCTTCAGAGAGAAATAGCTGCTGCTTTACTTCCACCTATTAAATCTTGTATAACTTCCTAATCTGGCCAATGCTAATAGAACAATCTAGGGCAAGAAAATATAGAACAGAATGATTCAGCACACTTAAGGACATCAAGACACAACTTGTGAGTGCCCAAACCAGGGTCTCAACCTGAGCAGCTTGCTTCAGATTCTGTAATGGTTGACCTTACTATGCCTTCACGATTTGGTTCCTGATTACTTGTCTTACCTCTGCTTTCTTGGATTTCTGTGCTACATACCTCTACCCCAGCCATCCTACACTCCCTCTCATGCTCTGGCCCTGAGCTGAGTTCTCTGACATTTGTGCATGTGCCCTAGAACATTCTGCCTTCCCTTGCTCTTTGTCTGGCTGAGTGTTATTTACCTTTTGGGTCTCAGCCTCCTCAGTCTCACTGCCTCCAGAATGACCTCCTTATCCTCTAAAGACTGGTTTAAGTACTCCTTGTGTGATAGGATCCGATGTTTGATGCTATCTTAGAACTCAACAAGCCTGCCTGTCTTGTTTACTGCTGTATTAGGACACCGAGCACAGTGGCTAATAACTCATAAATAGCCATGGTGTTTAGTAATTTGTTTTAGCTTCCTCTTGGGACTGTAAACTCAATGGGGACAGGGATTTTTGTCTTGCCTAATGCCTCCTCAGTATATAGCATAACAACTATTTACATAATATGTACTGAATTAAATGAGGCCAAAAATAATTGGGAGATGCTTAGCATTCTGATAAGCAATTGAATATGTTCTTTACCTGATAAATTAGGTAGACAAAGACCCTCTGAGAATTAACTTGGAAATGAATGTTCTTCTGCTTCATTCATTAGTGTTAATCATTTTTCTCTGTTCATCTTTTCAGGCACAGTTACTAACGTACATTTATACCATGAAATTCTAGGTTATTCTTTCTGGTTTCAGTGACACCACAGTGAAACTGCAACTTCCATAAAGGATTCAGAGGTAAAGCCAATAATAAGAGATGTGAATAAATTATCATTATTAGAGAATGAGAAAAACAGCGTGACAGTCCCTTAAAAATTCTTGCTGATTATCCTGTTGGGCTTGATTATTGGGAGAGCTACCTTTAACAGTAATGCTTGCTCATGAATCCTGATAAAGTCCAGGGAATGAAGTAATTATGGTGCTCATTCAGAAGGAGGCTGCATTCCAGATGTAGTGCAGAGCCAGGTAGAGTTACTAATGTGTTTTCTATGAAAATACACTGGTTTCAATAGGAAAACTAAAGTGAGAGAATATGCTGTCCATTAAAGTGAATCCTAAATCTTATAAATCCCTTTGAGGAAAAAAACGTGGGGAGGAAATTACACGAACCAGAATATGGTCTAGGAAAAGATACGTAATGTACACTTAACAGCTGTATTGGCATGCCACCGGTGAGGAATATGAACATTTTTAAAATATAAAATCTGTAGTATCAGCCACCAAAGCTAAACATGAGAAGATAATCCTTTGAGAGATAAAGGAGAAAGTTGTAAATGATTCACATGCCATGAAGTTTTACTGATTTCAGCAAAAATGTTAGTTAGTACATGCATCTAAAAATGTTAATTAGCAAATTAATGAATCAGGGTTCTGTTTCCATTTTTTTATGATGAATAATTATTTGTTAGTACAAGATTTTTGTTCTTCATGAGCGTCAGTACATTCAAGTGTTGACTGAGCCCAGATGAAAGACGAGATGTTTATAATATGCATGCATGTGTGGAAGTTCAAATGCAGAACTTTTTGTTTAAACAAACGATTATGGTTAAAGTAGGAGTGTAAACAGGGCGATAATTCATGACACATCAATTCTTTTTCCTGCTGCAGTCATTCGTTTTTCACCTTCAGAGTAAGTAATACCCATATGACTGCAACGAAATAGCCTATGACTAAAGGATTTGGTTGGACCTTGCTTTACAAGAAAACAAAAACAGTAAGAGTCTACGGAAGGCCCGTGAATTGCTGCTTAATGAGTTCCCTGTACTTACAGAGCTATGTTGCTAGGCTATGGGGATGTCAGCTGTTCGAATCTTCTTTCACTTCCAAATCTGTTATATTTATATTGACATATTCTAGTTCTACATGACATGATTACTCAGACAAAGGATCTAAATAATATCCTGGGACCTAACTTTAGAGAAATGGACATTGTGGTATCAGGCCGTTCCATCTGCCACTGTATCATGACCTAGAGTATATGTACTGAATATGGTTGAATAAAATCCAGCCTGGTCACAGATAGAAATGAATGCTGCTATTTAATAACTGAGCGGAACTTGGGAATCTTCAGTTTAGAGCTCGATTCACTCACGGGTACACTGAGATTCACTCATGGGTACACCAACCGTTATTCATTCATTGTTAAGTAAAGCAGTAATAGGATGGCAAGGAATTCTGAGGTTCATGTGCTTTTGGTGTAGTAGTTGGTAAAGCTTGTAGGTATGTGGATTACTAACCTTGCCAGTTCCCCGTGAGCACCACACATGTACACTATTCTATCACACTCCTAAGGGGACGTTATTCTGGTGAGTAAAGGTCATTAAGACAACAGTGATAGCCAGAAAAAAAAATCTTTGTTGATATCTTGGACATTGCATTATTAATTTTAGGTATGTCATACATTGATCTCTTTCAACAAGTATTGTGCTCTCAACATGAAATTGTTAGAACAGTTGCTAAATGTTATTGTTCTTGTTAGTTCATTTCACCCTAAATTTTATTTAATTTGATCTATAATTGGAGTGTGTGTGAGAAGAATCAATCTGTCTTCATTTTGCTTTAAGAGCGCTAGGTAGGTGAAACAGTAATGCTATAAAACTGATACACAGGGACACCTGGGTGGCTCAGTTGGTTGAGTGTCTGTCTTCGCTCAGGTCATGGTCTGGGATCCTGGGATTGAGTCCCGTGTTGGGCTCTCTGCTCAGCAGGGAGTCCGTTTCTCCCTCTCCCTCCCTGTTCCCCCTGCTTGTGCTTGTGTGCTCGACCTCTTTCTCTCTCTCTGTGTCAAATAAATAAATAAAATCCTTGAAAAAAGAAAATAAAATTGATACACAGAGTAACATTACATTATTCTTTCATTCTTCATAGGTTTATTAAATCCTTAATAAGCATTGGTGCCTGATTATTAATTTTGTGTTTTTGTTCTCAAGAAGCTTTCTTTGCATCAGAAAACATCTTGAATACTCTGTAGTCAGATATAGGATGCCCTGAAAATCTGACCAGTAATCTTAGCAGTATACAATTGATGATCCTTGTCTACCATTTAGAGATGACAGTTGTCATGGACTGGATGTTTGTGTCTACCCCACCCCCCAGACCTCCCACCCTAAATTCAGACACTGAAATCCTAACCCCTCAAGTGATAGTATCAAACAGTTGGGCCTTTGGGAGATAATTAGGTCATGAATGGGGTCATCGACCTTATAAGGGGACGAAGTAATCAGAGCTTGCTTTTTTTGCCATGTGAGGATGGAATGATCAATCAATCATCTGCAACCTGAAAAAGGGTCTTCACCAGAATTGGATCAGGCTGCCATCCTGATCACCCCTAGCCTCTAGAAGTATGAGAAATGAATGTACTCTTTAAGCTACCTAGTCTATGTTGTTTTTCTTAGAACAGCCTGCATGGACTAAGATAATAGCTTTTTGAAATTCATGAGTACGTTACAGAAGCAATTTTACCGCAGAGACAGTAACTCCCATGCCTGACTGAACTTCTATCCTTTTGGACCCTCCCCATCCCATATCTAACCAAAATTTCTACTCGGATTGGTCTGGCCATTTTGCACTAGGCTCTTGCTCTCTTTTTCCTTCATTGAAATTTTTTTCCCTCTTTTTTATTTCTTTCTTTTTATAAATTTTAAACAAAACCCCATATCTCCTACTGCCTACATCGTATTTGTAGAATGTTAATTTTTGTTCCAAGGGACCTTTTTAGAATGGTCAGTACAGTTGGGAATTTACAGATGGTTCTCAAATTGGCCTCATAATTTTGACATAATGGTGAAGTTTTATACTTCTGTCCTCTGACAGCAAAGACATATAGAGCACCTATTATGTGCTGGGCACTGTGTTACGTGTTAAGAATATTAAAAATTATAAAATAGAGTGGTAATGCAGAAGTGTGGGAAGGAGTGACTAATATGCCTGGAGAAATGAAATATTTTATGAAAGAAAAGACATTTGACTAGGGCCTAGGAGATGAATGTCAGATGATGAAGGGATATTGGTCAGGGGGCCAGATGGTATACTAGCCAGGAGAAATTGTCAAGATGTTTGGCAAAGGGCCTGTCAGTCTGGAGTATTTGGCAGATTGGCTGGAAAGGGATGTTGAGGCCAGATTATCATGGCCCCTAAGGTCCCACTGGGTTGCATGGACTTGTTTTGTAAGCAAATGAGAACCTTAAATTTTTTAAGCAGTGAGTTATAATTAGATCTGCAACATTTCATGTATTCTGACTTATATATAAATATCCAGCTCAATGTTATGAATAGTGTTACTTAACAAAATCACAAATCTGATCTGTGTGTTAAATAATTCTGGGGCAAAAGGAAAAAAATATATTTTAGAATGTAATTTCCTTAAATTTCTTCCTTGATCTTTTGCTTCCTCATTCCTGCTATTCTTTTTACTTGGAGGACTTGTTTTCTCTTTTGGTTCTTTCCTCTTTAAGACTTCAATTCTGTCCTTTCCTTTCCATTAATAGTAGCATGAAATTTGCGGGAAATGTTGAATATTGCCAAGGAGGGCTGTGGCTTTATCCTGCAGTATGCCCCAGAGATCATCAATTTGGCTATTTTGCAGTATGGAAATGTATATAACTTTCAATGTTCTAGTATGAATATTTTCTCAGTATCATTTCAATACATATGGTAATTTTATAATAATTAGAAATGTCAAGAAGAAATTCCTAAAATGTCTTCTTTCAGTTATAGTCAATATTATTTCTAACATTAACAGTGTTAAATCTTATGATTTAAATAAGGCACAATCTCTGAATTCATGAATCAGAAGTTAAATTCCTTTTCTCCACCAGCTTAAAACAATTCTATAATTTAAGAATATATGATGGAAAGAATTGGCTTTTACTAAGAGGCAAGACCCATTTTTTTTTTCCAGGTAGTTTAATTGAGGATTTATTCTTTATATGTTTTTTGCTCTTTTAACTTTTCTGTTCTTTTTTTTTTTTTTTTTTTTTTTTTTTTTTTTTTTTTTTTTTTTTTTTTTTTTTTTTTTTTTTTTTTTTTTTTTTTTTTTTTTTTTTTTTTTTTTTTTAAATATTTTTATTTATTTGACAGAGAGAAACACAGCCAGAGAGGGAACACAAGCAGGGGGAGTGAGAGAGGAAGAAGCAGGCTTACCGCCGAGCAGGCAGCCCAATGTGGGGCTCGATCCCAGGTCTCTGGGATCATGACCTGAGCTGAAGGCAGTCGCTTAACCAACTGAGCCACCCAGGCGCCCCTGTTCTTTTTTCTAGTACGGAGAAAAATAGTTGCTGTATATTTCTTGCTGAGGCACACACTGTAAATATACTGTGAGTCAGGAAAACACAGAAAAGTTCCAAGGTTGGCAAATCATTTTAGAAGGAAAAAGTCATCAGGAACATGAGACTCCAAAGAAACAGATGTAAGAATTGCTTTTTATAAGTTGTGTTGCAAAATTTTTTCCCAATTTTCCAGTTTTAGAAAAATATGTAGGTGTATGGATCAGAAGGGTTTGGAAAAAAAGATTCTTGGACTTTGGAAATTTAGAAAAAAATGTTAAATATTGAAGTGACATGACATTGCCTTCAAATCCAATTTCAAAGGGATTAATTTATGACAGAACCTGAATATTTTGGCAGCATATAAATAGATAGATATTAATATCTGCTTAATATCTGTTTCTATTAAGAAAAACTGGAAGAGGGATGCCTGGGTGGCTCAGTTGGTTAAACATCTGCCTTTGGCTCAGGTCATGATCCCAGGGTCCTGAGATCATGCCCCACATTGGGCTCCTTGCTCTGCAGGGAGCCTGCCTCTCCCTCTCCTGATCTGCGTACTTGTTCTCTCTCTCTCTGACAAATAAATAAAATAAAAATCTTAAGAAAACAAACTGGAACATTATCAATAGCACAGGAAAGCAAATTAAGCATATTGCTTAAGTTCATATCATGCCTCTTTTACTTTGTAGCATGGTCTTGAACTTGTTACCTAACTTCTCTGTTCTTGTTTCCCCATCCGTAAAATGGGAATAAAATAATACCTACTTTGTAATGAGACCTCAGTATATTAATATGTATGAAGTACTTAGTAGTACGTCTAGCACATAGTGATCACTCAGTATGGCTTTTATTATAGAAGCCACATATTTCTCAAATACTTATACATTCTTATGTTAACAAGTGAGGATTTAAGTATTCCTGTTGTTGAGAGATTTAGTCTCTTTTTTTGCATAGGCAGAGCCAACAGGTGAGCAATGGATCAAAAGACAGCCACAGCTGTATGAATTGTGGAGAAAAAGATTTCTTGTTTCTGCTGAAATATTTCTTTAATCTGATTCTCAAAATATCTCAAAAATGACATAACATTTTACTCCACATTTAGAGAAAAGCAATTTAAAAGCATATGCTCTAGAATGTTACTTAACATAGATGTTAATTAATGATAATAAATTAAGGGTTGTCAGATCCTTTACAGTTTTGATAGAAGGGAGATGGAAAAGGAAAAGATGTGGGAGTAAGGATACCAATGAAGAGGAAACAGTTGGAGAAGGGAAGTTGAAAACACAGAACAACCTACATTACTTTCTCAGGTCTGCCCTCCTTTAGCTACATATCAATCTCCCAAGTAGTTTGAGTCTAGCAGAGATGGGCAAAGTCTTCCTTCATGGGGAAGTAAGCCTGCGAATTCTTTTTTTTTTAAGATTTTATTTATTTGACAGAATGAAACACAGCCAGAGAGGGAACACAAGCAGGGGGAGTGAGAGAGGGAGAAGCAGGCTTCCCGCCGAGCCGAGCAGGGAACCTGATGTGGGGCTTGATCCTGGGTCTCCAGGATCATGACCTCAGCTGAAGGCAGTTGTTAAATATTGAAGTGACATGACATGAGCCACCCAGGCCCAAGCCTGTGAATTCTTTAAGAGTCCTTGCCTTTGCTGTCCTGGTGTTCTCTCCTGAGATACCTGGAACTTTAATATGATTTATTTTTATTAATTAGATGAAAAAAGAAATTATGTTTTTGTTCAGCTTTGTCATTCTGCCAAAGTGAAACCCTCCCTCCTCTTCTTTTCAGTAGCTTCCCCTACCCCATGTCTCTCTTGCCTTTAAAAGCACCATCATCCCAGGCTGCAACACAGGGAATCAGCTTCTGTAGCTCTACCTGAACTGTCTTTCAAGTCTGCTATTGATCTTGGTAGCCATGTCACTGTCTTGGTTCAGATCTTCATTCTTTACATCACAGACTCCTAACGGGTTCTGTGCATCCATTTCTCCCTCTCTAGGTACCTCTAAATAATCTTCTGAAAATTCCTTTAAAATTACGTTAAGAATCTCTAATGCTGCCTTATAACCTAACAAGGAAGTATCTATTTCATTACAATTTCTGACAGGATCATTCCTGAACCTTCCTTAGCCTGAGATTCATCTCCTGCACCTTCTCCTCATGACTTCCGTAGCAGCACTGAGCTACCAGCTGTTCCCTAAATGCATTATGTTTTTCATGCTGTTCCCTCTGCTTAAAATGCTATTCTCTTTCCAACTGGCTTTTCTTCTCTACAGATCCTTTGGGACCCTGATAAGATGTGACCACTCTGTGCATTTTTTCCTAACATTCCTAGGCAGAATAGTTGCTTTTTCCGTGCTCCAGTAGTTGTGTGTTCAGGTATTGATTACTGTGCTTCTTACAGAATGTTCTAACTAAAATGTACATACATACATATATATATAGTATATTATATATAGAGTATTATATATAACTATATATAACTATATATATTTTATATATCTATAAAACTATATATATATATATATATATTTTTCTTCTGTGAGTTTCAAGAAGAAATGGACAGGTTTTGAGTCTCAAACACCAGTCTGTAGCATGCCATAGGTACTCAATAAATGCTGATTGTTGAATGATTTATTTATACCTCAGATTCCCCATCACATGCCTATTTAAATGCTACTTTCTAAGACCCACTCCACACAGTTTCCTTGATGGCACTGTCTCTGATTCTCTCCCACTCAGAGTGCTTTTTTTCTTTAATGAAAAACTGTAGAAATTTCTTTATTCCTATTGATTGGGGTTTTTTTGGTATCTAATAATTCAAAAGTATTTACTTATTTATAAGTCAGCTGAAATGGGATTTGTGTTTTCCCTATCCAGAGATGCCTGTATTCCTGGGATCACTGTCTTATGTCCAGTAGATGCTTAAGATATTTGTTGAAAAGAGATAAGCCAAGGAAAGCTAGCCCGTAGCACAGCTTCTGGAAAGATACATATACCCAAACACTGTCTGCTTCTATAATGTATTATATTTCATTGCTGTGCGTGAGGACAGAAATTCTAAGAGAAAAAAATATCTTTGCCAAATAAAAGTTATCAGTAATTCACACAATACAGGGGATCAATTAAATGAGATTCTTTTCTGTTGAAACCTGATTAATATCAGTATGGAGATGATAGGGAATAGGATTGAGGACCAGGAGTAAAAGAATTTTGGAGCAGAGCAGACCTGAGGTGAAGGTGAACTGAATGGGCACCAGGGACCAGATTATGAAGGTTGAGTAAGGAAGGCAAAATGATGCCAGTGACAAATGCTGCCTGTTTTGAACATTTTCTGATATTATGTTAAGCAGAACTTTCTCCTTCCCGTCTCGCACCAGGCATTAGAATTCAGTTTAGTCATGATAATGTTACGGTTCAGGTACATTATAGGGCATATATACTTTGTTGGGGATCCTAATCTTTCTTTGAGGGGAATGTGTCCACATTTCACAAGTTCATCAACAAATGCCAGAGTGCCCCCTATTCCTCAGTGGGAGCCTTATAAAATAAATTTATACAGAATTGAATTATTGATGAATTCAGAGGATTTTATCTAATGCCTAACATAAAAAAAGAAGTGATGGGAATAATTTTAGAAAAGGGAGTTGAAAGAAAATTGGTTGCCAAGAATTGAATAGGGAATAGAGACAGAGGTGAAGAAAATTGGGAAAAAAAGCTAGGTTAGAGTGCAACTGTATCAAGTTATTTAAATCACACATTTGGTGACTAGGGAGGAGCTATCAGTTTATTTAGAAAAATTTTCAAAAAAGGAAATTAATTCTGAGAACAGGCAGCTGAAAGCCACCGGGAAGAAGAAAAAAATTGAAGTCACGAGATATCCCCAGGGGGACAGAGTTGGCAATACAGCTGATTTTAAAGATAACTCATCTCCCCAAATCTCCTGAAACACTGCAAACTAGTTTAATTTATATTTACTTTCTTAGAAAATATTTCAATCCTGAAAGTTTTAGCAAGGAGACCACAGAGTAAAGAGGTTACATAGTTTTCCAAGATAAACACTACTAATTGTAAAATTTCATCAAATATAAACGGAAGACGCTTTATTTCTATCTTTTTTGTTTGCTTTTTTTTTTTTTTTTTTTTTTTACCATTTTCAAAATATTTGAGGAAAGAAAATATTTCATTTCCCAAGGAGGGCCAACTGTATGTTTCAGAGTTCCTAAATCCCCGCCCAGAAGAGCAGACATAGATCGATGTGTAGGTGTATTTTTTTACGAGGTGCGTCAGCATTTTATCAACTTCTCAAAAGTGTCAATGGCCCTGAGAAGTTTAAATCCACTGCACTGGATTATCTCTGGGAGCCCCTTTCAGCTCTCCATGTACAGTAATTCCACGAATCTTCGTTCTTCAAGCCTAGCCTTTTTTTTTTTTTTTTTTTTGAAACTCCTTATCCACGACCCAGAAGGCATCTAGCACCGCATGGCAGAGATGCTCGTGCAGCGGGCGCAGCTTTGAAGTTCCCCCTCCATCCAGGGCCGTTGAAGGGCGTGAACAGCGCAGCTCCCCAAGTCCGCTCACCACTCCTCACACAGGCAGCAGAGCTGGGGCAGCTCCAAGTGCGTCGAGAAGTGTAATCCCTCCGCTAAGTACTTGGCTCTCAGTCTCCAATCACTAGTGGGAGCTGGAGAGGGCAAGTGAAAAAAAAAAAAAGATCCTGAGGCAGCCGAGGAGCGAGAGGAGGAAAAAAAAAAAAAAAGTCCCGCGGCGGCGGCAGAGCGGCCGCGGCTGCCAGAAGTTGACGGTGCGGCCCGGAGCGGGGCGCGGAGTTGGCGTGGGGCCTGCACGGGGCGCCCGGACAGTTCCGGGGCCCGCGGGGACAGCGGCGCTCAGGACGCCGGTGCCGAGAGCTTGGCGGCGGGTAAGGCGCGGGCGGGTTGACGCGCGGGGCTCCGTGCCGGCGAGCGAGCCGGAGGCAGCGAGGCGGCGTGGGCAGAGGGGCGGCGCGGAGCCGGTGGCGGTGCCCCGGGTGGGACCCAGCGCTCTCGGAGTGGAGGAGAACGTGCAGCCCGGGCGCGGGGCGGCGGCGGCGGGGAGCCGGTCAGGAGGTGGCTCCCAGGCTTTGTGAGCGAGCGGCGCTGCCGGGACCCCGAAAGCTCGTGCCGGTGCCGGCCAGGACCTGGGGGGCAGAGGCGGCCGCGGGCGGGACACGTGCTCCGGAGTTGGGGAAGGAGGGACGTGCCGAGGCGGGGAGTCGGGCGGGACCCGGTCCCGGAGGGATGGGGTTGGGAGGGCGAGCGAAAGGCAGCCCCGGAAAGGGGATGAAGTGGGAGGGGGCCCGGCGGCCGGGAGGCAAGACCGGCAGGCACCCAACTCTGCGGAGCCACCTGCCTCGGAAGCCTCCAGAGACTAAGCTTTGCGGCGGGAGAAAGTGCGCAGCGGACCGCTCCGGTGTCTCGGACTTGGCCGTGCGTTTCTGCCGGTACCGCCGCTCTTTTCCCCTCTATTATTGTCTCTGTTACGTTCTCAAGTGTTTTTCTTTTCTTTCTCTCGTTCTCGTTTTCCTCCCATTCTCGGCTTGTCTCTTCCCCTCTCCCTAACTCCTCTGTTTCTCCCTTGGTCTCTCTGTGAGTGTGTGTCGGTGTCTCCCTCTCCCCACCCCCTTCGGTATCCTCTCTGTCTCCTTATCTTCTTCCCTCTCTGTCTCCTACACCCTTTAAGTGACTCTTTTGCTGGCTGACTTTCTGTTGCTGGACTCAACTGTCTCTCCTTTTTGTGTCTCTGGCTCTCAGCGCCCATCAGTCTACTCGTGACCTTGTCTGTCGGGGCTCCATATTTCTGTCTGCCCCTTGCAAGTGTTAGGGTTTCAGACGAGAGAAGATCCTCCGGAAGTTGTCCAGTGTGGTGTCTTATTCCTTTTGAGCTTCACTGCTCCAGCTGGATTCTGGGTCCTTCGTATTTGTTCCCCATAGAATGGGAACTCTGTGGTTTCCTTGAGTTATTGGGACGTGTTCTTTTCTTAGTCACCTCTCCACCAAGGTGAGGTCAGTGACTGAGCAGCCACAGAGGTGCCAGTGAAAGAAAACAGAAGAAGAGAGCGGCTTAATTGCCTCCAACGTATAAAGAGAATGTACCAAATGTATCTGCAGTGAAGCAGAAACACTTGAGAAATGTTTCTGAATTGTGGAAAGAAACACAAAAGCCTCCAATAATGAGAGGAATCAGCTGCAGAGTATTTGAAAATAGTTTGAAAAAGCATTTATGGAAATTTCTGCTACAGTAAACTGATGTCAATTCATATCTGTGTTTCTTATGTATATTTTTAGGATCCTAGTGACAAGTCTCCTAATTATTGCTTTGAGAAAATTATGAGAAATGTCCTGTGTCAACTGGGACATTTGTTTTTAAGAAATTATTCAGCCTTTGTACTCTTATACCTCTTTACACTTCATTGATCAAGAATAATTATTTTTAACTGCAAAAAAAAAATAGGAGAGGATTTGTCGTAGTTTTAAAACATGAGACATTCCAGAGATCAATAATTTTTTTTGGAAAACTTTGACTATAAGGACATTTTGAAGGATATTACATCTTAGTGAAATATGCAAGTTATTACCCGCTTAGATCATTGTGTGATGCAAAAAAATATTTGTGTGTTGTAAGCAAATCATGGTAGTGATGGTTTTTTATGGGAAACATAGCTGGGAAATTAATTGCTCTGATTTTCACTGTTTTCTTTAGTCATGCATAATGTACCTTTGTTTTTAGCAAAATATGGCCCAGGGCTACAAAACTTGATACAGTGTGTTATTTGTCCAAACTCAAATACCATTTAGAAAACCGCCTTTTCCTTTTGGTCATGAGATACAAGTTGATATGATCTCATTACTCATGTGTTAGGGTCTCCTGATGAATTTTAATGGCACTGATTTGGTATTTTAAATAAAAATGTTAGCTTTTGGTGAGCTAAAATCCTGATTTATGTCATGTTAGTGAATCATCACTATTTATAGGGGCTTTACCACCGTGTCTGCCAGGTGCTGCACAGTATTTAGGCCTGGGCAGGGTTGTCTGAATTCCCTGGTAGATTATTGTTCCTGAGTGACGTGCTGCCTCTACTCACGGTGTGTTCATATATGTACCTCAAAATGTTCCAGTCATTAAATAATATTTATTAAGAGGAAATTGACTTAATTTTTCCTCATAAACTTGGAAAACCATGTGAGGTGGCCTGATAAAATATTTTTATTACAGTAAATGCTGATTTTGTTATTTAAAAGTGTAAGGTAACTTAGAATGTGATATCCTTTTGTATATATAGGACCCTCCAGTGTTCAACTCAGAATTATAATCCAAATCTAAAGTTTGTTGTCACCCACTCCAGCATGGCAAACCCTTGCCTCATTTTCTTAGCCTCCTCATGTGTCCTTCTCCGGCTTCTGTGCATACCTCTCTCTGTTTACCTCTGCTTGTCTGGTTACTTGTTTGACTTCCTCACTGGGCTGTCTTTTCATTGAGGTAAAATAGTGTCCTTTTTCTGTCCTTCTCTTAATTTCAGATGCCCAGCGAATACCTGCCCTATGATAGATGGTCAGAAAATTCTTGAAGGATGATTTGTCTGTAACTTGTGATGCTACTTCTCTGTAGGTGGAGTAGGTCAAGGGAAATACTGCGGTGTAGTAGAATAGAGCACAGACTGAGGGATGAAAGAGGCTTAGAAAGCATCTCCTCACATTAATATTAAAGATGAAGAGGATGAGGCCTAAACCATTTGAAAACCTTGTTTCACAATAGACAATGAAGCCACAGTCCTTTTCCCTGGACTTCCTTGCTTGCCTTCTTTCACTAGAAGTAAAGAATTCTGTTCCAGGAGCTGACACTGTCTAAACTTTGAAGATTTCTTCTCATGCTGACTAGTAAACCATGCATGACACTTACCATTTTGCAGTAGCTGGTAATCATTGGTCATACATAGTCATGGAGGTCATATTTGTTTTCTAGAACACTGATTTCTAAGTGCTTTTATGCTGAGCTTTGTTGCGGGCTATGTTGTCTTGGGCAGAGTGTACCTGAAAAGAAGATTCAGATTCTCTGGATTAAATTTTCTCCTCTCTAAATTTCTGTGCATGTGTTGAATGAGGGGTAGGGAAAAAAGAAAGGAAGTTTGGACCAGATTAGAGGTGCTTTTTGAAGTTTTTCTTCAGAGAGCACTGGTTTAACTCCCAGAAAAACTACGTATTCATCTGTTTTACATATTAGACTTCCCTGTGAGCTTTTGTTTGAAAAAAGGCTATAACGGTTTAAAAAAGCTTCAGGACCACTTAGTCTTCCAATCTCCCTTGCAGTTGTTGAATTTCATCATCAAGATAATTTCTAACTTTTAAATCCAGGTATTTGGAGGATGGTTGAGAAAGTTCTTAGGATAGAAGAAAAGCTGGTTTTGCCTGAGAGATACTAATTTCAGATTTTCATATGCTTAATGTGACATGGTGGCAGAAATTAAAGTAGAAGTAGTGGAATACATAAAGAGATACCTAGAATTCAGAGGAAGTAGGGGACAGGACTAGGAATAATGCATTTAAAAGGCATTCACTCAAAATAATTAAATAAAATTATTAAAAAATTAAATAAAATAATTAAAATTGAAGAACTAAATCTTAGAGATAAGATCTGGAGAGAAAAATAAATGAAGATTTGGGAGTGGGTAAGGGGGACATTTTGTTGCTTCTGAGTATTAAAGATTAAAGAAAGGGTATTATATAATGTATATCAGGCAGTAATCTGTTCATGATTTTTAGAGCATATACTTTATAGGCCCAGGAGCTTAATTACATTCATTTGTTGTACTGAAATATTTGGGTGCCTGCTCTCTGCCTGGTGTTATTATATGCCTCAAGGACACTGTAGCCACAAGAGACATGAGGTTCTCACTCTAGAACTTGCATTCTAGAGAGTGAAAACAACCATGAACAAACATATGAGTAAGATCATTTCTAATGGTGAAGATTAATATTAGGAAAATATCAATAGGGTAGTGTGACAGCTAGGGCTCTTCTTCATGTGGGGTGATTGAGGAAGATCTCCTTTGTGGATGGCCTGAACACCCAGAAAGCCAGCCCAGTGAAAATCCGAGAGTTTGCTGGCAGAGAGAACGTCAAAGCTGTCTAAGCAGGAGTAAGTTGGGCACACACTGGCCAGTGGGATTGGATTTAGGCAAGCAGAGGAAATGGTAAGAATGAGGTCAGAGGGATAGCCAAGCTCGTGTAATGAAGTATGCATTTTATTCAGACTATCTTATTGAAGTCAACGAATATGACTTAGCATGTCTGTAGTGTGAGCAAGAATGTCTGAAGTGAGATGTGGTGGGAGACCATGGGAAGGATCTAGATGATAGTTTGGTGGTTTGGCCAAGCGTGGAATCCAGAGAAATTGATCAGACATTGTTCTTGTTACTGAGTAAGAGTCACTGAGTTGAATCATTCCCCCACCCCTTAATCTACATGGCATCAGTCCACTGGCTCAGTAGTTGTGTTTTACTTGTACATCGCACACCTCAGCGCTTCAGTTCCCTCACTTCCTTACCATCCTCCAAGTATCTCCTGGGCCACAAGCGTCTCAGTTCAGGGGTTGCAACCTATCCTGAAAAGTGTTGTGGCCAAGTTCTTTAGGGCTCAGGGTGATCTCTGGACTCTCCAGGGATTCTTGACTCTTTCAGGTAACATCACTTCATTTTACATACAATTTGTGTTCTGGTTACAAAGGAAAGGAAGCAAGTCAGAATTCCTCTAATCAGGTTTCAGAGGCATTTTCTCTGCCCCTCAGCTTTGAAAATGACATGCTTCAGGGGCGCCTGGGTGGCTCAGTCTGAGCGTCTGCCTTCAGCTCTGTTCATGATCCCGGGGTCCTGGGATTGAGCCCCGCATCGGGCTCCCTACTCGGTGGGAAGCCTGCTTCTCCCTCTCTCACTCCCCCTGCTTGTGTTCCTTCTCTAGCTCTGTTTCTGTCAAATAAATAAGTAAAACCTTCAAAAAAAAGAAAAGAAAAGAAAATGACGTGCTTCTTTAAGAATGTAACTGTGAAGTCTGCATTGTTAGATGTGGATCTGACCCTTCCTGAATCCCAGCCCTTTGCAAGGAGCTAGTATATAGTAGGCCCTCAATAAATATTTGTGGAATGCTGTTGGATGCAGTCTACTAGAGGACTTATAGTTTTGATTCAGCTGGCTCTGGCCTTATTTCTCTTATCTTTTTTTTTTTTTTTTTAAGATTTTATTTATTTGACAGAGAGAAACACAGCCAGAGAGGAAACACAAGCAGGGGGAGTGAGAGAGGGAGAAGCAGGCTTCCCGCGGAGCAGGGAGCCCAATGTGGGACTCGATCCTGGGTCTCCGGGATCATGACCTGAGCCGAAGGCAGTCGCTTAACCAACTGAGCCACCCAGGCGCCCCTATTTCTCTTATCTTTTAGCAAATATATGACTGCATGTGCCTTCAGCTTCAGAAGATACTAAGTAGCAAGTTTGGAAATGATTTTTCTAAAGGTTGTATTTCCTTATTGGCTAAAAGAAGAAAGATACAATCCAGGATCTCTCTTCATAACCTTTCCTGCCTGGCTGTCTTGAGATAAACATTTTAGTTATTTTTATAGCAGTTACACAGACATGGACTTAAACAAGTACAGACACATCTGTCACTAGTTAATTTGTTGATTTGTGAATCTCAAATGATCTAAGGAAGTTCTGTAATGATGGTGCCTTTGTCTAAATTAATATCTTGATAGAAATCAGTAAGTTTTATCTAATATATTTTACAACCATCTATAAAAGATACTAAATTATCAGTTCTTTTTCTGGGAATAAGCTACTAGTCAGTTGTCCAATAAACACTGGATCATGATAGTGCACATAATGAGGGATTATCCCCAAATCTTTCCTCTTATTACTGAATGCAGTGGTCTACTTGAGTGGGGTTGCAGACAGCTTGGCATTACCTTATTTTTTAACGTATTTAGCCACTTTTTCATTGTTTTAGTTCTTTTCAGTTAGGAGTCCCTTCTGTATCTGAACGTCTTCTCTTCTTGTCAAACTCCACTTTGTTAAAAACCTCCTGCATTATTATCCTGCCTTTTATGTCAGAAGTGTTCTCTTTGCCTCTCCAGATCACTCTCAACCCTTCTACCTTACGCCTTCTGCCCAAGACAATACCTGGGTGATCTATTCTCATTTCCAGATGGCTTAGTCATTGGGGAGCCCCAGCAGGAGATTACGGGGAGGGTGGAGAAGAGGGTGGTCTCTTGGCTTCTCTGCTAGATCAACTTGGGCTGCCTGTGTCCCTGCACTGAAAGGCACTGCTTCTCGTAAGGTAGGCTTCCTTCTGTCAGTCTGTCCTTCCGGGAATCTCTGTAATAGCCCTTCTGCCTTTACTACCCTGCTTTATTGCGCTATGCTTTAAGATTCTTTTGTACTCCTGTCTATACCTTATTATATTGTTTGCTTATAAAAAAATCCTCTTCAACTTATCAGAACTTGTAACAGTTAAGATCTCATTTTCTATTGATTCAGCTTGTGAAAGCCTTGGCCACTCTTACCTCTATTGGACATCTGCTTTTTACCCCAACTTTTATGCTTCTGTTAAAGCAACATTGGCATAGAAAACCTAAGATGTTATATAAATAATTATGTCAACAAATTTATTGGTGTAAGCACTTAAATTAGGAGCACCTGGGTGGCTTAGGCAGTCAAGCATCTGCCTTCAGCTCGGGTTATGATCCAAGGGTCCTGGGATTGAGCCCGCATCGGACTCCCTGCTCAGTGGGAAACCTACTTCTCTCTCTCCCTCTCCCCTGCTTATATCTCTCTCTGTCAAATAAATGAATAAAATCTTAAAAAAAAATGACTTAAATTCACCATTATCCATATACCTCCTATATGTATGTAATTTGATTGTTTTATTGACTATTTTATTCATTCATTAATGCAGAGCATATTTACAAAGTCAGTATTTGGGGTCAGGCACTGTACAAGGCATTGTAGATACAAAAGGGTAGATATGTTTACCCTTATGCAGGATGAGGATTGGAAGGGGCAGGGAATAAAAATCTAAGCAATATTTACAAATCAAGTTTGTGATTAGGGCTGTGAGGGAGATAAACAAGGCACAGTGGGAGAGAGTAATAGGAAGGATTCTTGTTTGTTTGAGATCACAAGCACCTGAACGGGGCATTTCTAAGTGGCTTTTGTTGACCTGCATCTGTTTTTCAGGTTCTTTATGTGTGAATTTTAAAGCTCTTCTTTTTTTTTTTTTTTTAAGATTTATTTATTTATTTATTTGACAGAGAGAAATACAGCCAGAGAGGGAAAACAAACAGGGGGAGTGAGAGAGGGAGAAGCAGGCTTCCTGCCGAGCAGGGAGCCCGATGTGGGGCTCGATCCCCGGTCTCCTGGATCATGACCTGAGCCAAAGGCAGTCGCTCAACCAACTGAGCCACCCAGGCGCCCCTTTCAAGCTCTTCTTAATGACACAAATAATACATCTTGGTGGGAAAAGTAGAAATTGCAGGTAAATCTACAGTTGCCTTATACCATTACCTTAAAGTAGTATTTTGATATAAGCATTTTCTTGTGTATTTTTATGTATTTTTAACTAAAAGTAAGATCACATAGATTGTTACTTGCATTTTTCACTTAGCCATACATTGACAATACCATTGTACACCAGCCTGTTCATTTTAAAACATAACATTTAATGTATAACCTGATCCCTAATGATCACTGGTGGTCATATTTAGTAGGGTTTTTAAAAAGATAGCCCTGGACGCCTGGGTGGCTCAGTGGGTTGAAGCCTCTGCCTTCGGCTCAGGTCATGATCTCAGGGTCCTGGGATCGAGGCCCACATAGGGCTCTCTGCTCAGCAGGGAGCCTGCTTCCTTCACTCTCTCTGTCTGCCTCTCTGCCTACTTGTGATCTCTCTGTCAAATAAATAAAGTCTTTAAAAAAAAAAAAAAAAGAAATAGAGTACTTTAAAAAGAAAAAGTTAGTCCTGAAGAAAATGAAAATGGCCAATAATGCTACCACATAAATAACCTCTGGAAATTATGAGTCTCCTGGAACTTGAGAGTATAGAAATGGTTTAAGTTATGTGGATTTTTATTTCATCAAAGCTCCTTTGAATTATGTCTGATAAAACTAAATGATGACAGAAACTAAAAATTTACTCAAACTTCTTTTGTTCGGTAATTATATTACAGAAATTTTTAGGCCTAACAGTGGTTTTGTGAATATCAGGTGTGGAAGTCAAGAAGGATCCCATGGGCAGCAGCATTGCCAGGTGGGTAACTGTGGGGACTCTGGAGTCCGACTGGTTTTGAATCTTGGCTCTCTTGTTTGTTAGATGTTGGACTTTGGGCGGGTGACTGACTGAACCTTCTTTGTCTTTGCATTATCTGTGAAATGGAGATGACAATAATAGGGATTACTTAATAGGTTTATTTGTGGTTTAGAAGAGTGACTGTGGGCCCTCTGGGTGGTTCAGTTGGTTAAGCGACTGCCTTCTGCTCAGGTCATGATCCCAGAGACCCAGGATCCAGCCCCACATCGAACCCTACATTGGGCTCCCTGCTCCGCCTGAAACCTGCTTCTCCCTCTCTCCCCCTGCTTGTGTTCCCTCTCTAGCTCTGTCAAAAAATAAATAAAATCTTAAAAAAAAAAAGTGAATATTTGTAAAGAGTCTAGAATAACGACAGACAGGTAGTAAACACCACAGAAACATTTGACAAATAAATAAATAATCAAAGAAATCACGGAATTGCAGACATTTCCAAACCTCAGCCCTTCTGTGAGCCTGTGTTATGCTAGTGTGCATTGTGGCAGTCCCCCAAGGGGGATTTGATCTTGGGACCTGTATTTTTCCCTGCATATAGTCCAGGCTAGCTTTAAGCTAGTGTTCCTCAGAATATACTTTGGGAAAAGTTGATCCCATAAATAGCTGACTAAACATTTCACCAGTCTATTGTCTCCTGAAAGAAAGGGACCATTCATGTTGCCAGGATTTTTTTCCTCTACGAGTCACACCTATCCTAGAATAGGAACGGAGTTCTTGGTTTTTTTTTTTTCTTTCCCTTTTTCTTTTTAAAAGTAAAGTGAGTATTTTTCTTATCCAGAGAAAGACCTTTTGCCAGTATAGATGTGAATATATCCTGGACCTCTGGGGCTTATTGAGCCCAGAGTTTATACTGTATAATATATTCTAGAAAGTTACTTAGTCTTATTTTTTTCTAATAATAAAGAGTGCATATTTATTGACGTGAACATGGGGAATACAGGAAACTGTAACAAAATAAAAATCATTCACTCTTCCACTACCCAGAAATAGGCACTATTCACATTTTAGATCTTTCGTTCTTTCGTTCGTTCGTTCTTTCTTTTTTCCTTTACAAAATTTGGAGCATAATATAAGATGGTTTTGTGTTCTTTCTTTTTTTCACTTGACTTTATTTATATAATAGTCTTAATCCAAGAAATGTATTGCTTTCTGGCTTTCAGATGATTAGTAATCTACATTTCAAAAGAGCTTCCTTTCTTACTCCCCAACTTCTGTGGCCAGAGACAATATGAAAATAAAATGGTGTATCTAAAATGAGTTTCTCTCTCATTCGGAAATTGGAACCACCTGGTAAGCAGTTGGCAATTCTTTTTAAAGACCTGGAGTAGGTGACCTCAGGTTGCTTCATTTTTATGAGTCATTCCAGTGTTCTAGCCAGCAGCCAGATGGGCGCAGAAGAATCCATGACCAGCCTGCCCGGAGGCCTTAACTTACTCATCCTGAGTGACTGTGAGTGAATTTATATAATCTTGAGATTAACTTGGAAATGTTATCCAGGGAAACCTGAATTATCCAAAATAAATTTAACTATTTAATTTTTAAATGATAGATTTGTTTCCTTCATTGCATGTTGGAGGTAGGGCTCTAATAATATACTAATCTGGGGGACAAGCAGTGTCTCTAGGTATTTTATCTTACAATTTAGAGAGGGGAAATAATATTGTATTTATATGGCAGGATGTAAAAAAATTCAGTTGTGCATTTTACTCTGTATACTTCATAAGTGATGGATTTATGCTATAGTGATTAAAATATATCTGCTCACAAAGTCCTTTTTCATTCAGAGGTTCTTCAACAATTTTTGAATCCTCATCTCACTCAAGATTAAATCAGTCCCTCTTTAAAACACTTATCTTTAATCTCTTTAGCAAATGAAAATATTTAAACTCTTTTTTAAAGAGGAAAACCATGCTATACTGTTTAATTGAATTAAATTAGCTTTTCATGGAAATTTACCTAGGAGCTGTTTCTGGAACCAATTTGGGAAAATGATCTTTGTATTCTGTGGCATTTATGTCTGATTATGTTTTTCTTAGTAATTCTCAGTGGACCTGATTCACTCCTTGCTTCAGCCATCAAACTCTTCTGATTTTTTGTAGACAAATTAGGCATTTCCTACCCCATAATTATGCATATTTATGGAATAATGTATACTTCTTTCAATAGCAATGATTTAAGAACTTGTTAATTCTACTAAAACTTAGTTAAATCTTGTCATTTTAGTGTTCTGTAGAGTATGTTAAGGCTAAGATAAGTCATATGTAAATTAACTTCTCCTGAAAAACATTTTGTAGAATTTAAGTTTTGACTCTTTTACTAATAGAAGCAGGTGCTATTGTTTGTAAAAATGGCAGGTGATCCAGAAGTTCTTAAAAAATACATTGCCTTGAAACCATCTGCATTTCAGGCACAGCAAAGATTTTGTGCATTCTCTTACATTGTAATCTGTTGTTTTCCAAAACTATGAAGAACTTGAAAACTGCTTGGAATAACTTAGTTTTCAAGTTTTTTAGTTGTAAAATTTATCCTGTGTGATCAACAGCCTGGGGACATGTTTTATATGCTTTGGTACAAGGACTATAACTTAATCCCTTTATTTCTTCTTACTTCATGTTTAGCAGTTTAAAGATATTTAAAACGTATTTAGCTTTCAAAAATACTTTGTTGGGGCACCTGGGTGGCTCAGAGGGTTGAGCCTCTGCCTTCGGCTCCGGTCATGATCTCAGGGTCCTGGGATTGGGTCCTCTGTCAGGCTCTCTGCTCAGCAGGGAGCCTGCTTCCCTCTCTCTCTGCCTTCCTCTCTGCCAACTTGTGATCTCTGTCAAATAAATAAATAAAATCTTTTAAAAAACAATACTTTGTTGTACCTGCCATAATCTGGATGTTAGAATTGCAGCTATTTTGTGAATACATGAATTTGTATATTTGTATTCTTTTTAATTTCTACATCATCCTTCTTTTCCCTTCGTCTCCCCTTCTTCTGTTTTTCTCTCACTTTTGCACTTGATTTGAAAACATCATATCTTCTGACTACTTTTTCTGACCCAAAGGGGTTAAAACATGCTCATTTCTAGGATTCTGAACCTTAGAGAATTCCCAAGATCCTTAGCTTTACATCCTTTGATTGATTGGAGTTTTGACTGAGTTAGCATAATTGAAATGATGATTTGATATTCTGTAGAGATAATCTTAAAATATTTTAATGATACCATAGACTGATAATAACAGCAAGAAAAATTTCTATTTTGTTATGAAATCACTTATTTAACTATGATTCCACTCAATATTGTTATGAAAACAGCCGTGTATTAAACATTTAAGAAATGCATTCTTATAGCTAAAACTAAAAATGGCCTGGAGTGCCTGGGTGGCTCAGTCATTTAAGCCTCTGACCGACTGAAGTCCTGGCCTTGGGTCCTTGGATGGAGCCCCACGTTGAACTCCCTGCTCAGCAGGGAATCTGCTTGTCATTCTCCCTCTGTCCCCCCCACCCACTTGTGCTTCCTCTCTATCTTTCTGTCTCTTAAATAAATGAGTAAAAAAATCTTTAAAAATATTAACAAATGGCATGGACATATTATATAAAAATATTGTAGATATTATTTGGATCTAGATAATTTTTATTCCATTTTATAGTCTCTTTGGTATACTAAAATCTGTAGTTGAATTTTATAGGTTATCTTCAAATACTCTGTAGCCCCTATTTTATTTAAAATCTCAGGCCTTTATAATTGTGATTTGAAAGTTATTATATATTAAACATTTTTCTTACAACTCAACGAGTATGCAGCTTGGCTTATCATGAGCCTGTAACTTCCTTTTTTGGCTCATCTCTTCGAAACCTGGATGGTGTAATGCAGTTTAACAATAATATTTTGTATTTTTAGTTTGTGAATAACGTCTTTCTTACAAATGGAATTATTAAATATTTATGCAATATGAATGAACTTGATGTTGTATGTGTCAGAATTGGGTCTTGCTCTGAGGGGGAAGATGTTTAAAATTTCAGATGCTGCACTATCAAAAAATAAATGCAGAGCACAAATAGATGGAATATGGGAAAGACAAAATGAGAAGTTGATGACAACATTTTTAAGTGCCAGGTTGATTCAGTCTATTATTCTTTCTTTAGGCACTGCCATCAGGGGCTGTGTTTCAGGAAGGCTTGGGTTGGTGTTCCATGCTTTCAGGTTTAAGCTTCTATCTTCTGTCTTCTGAATATCTTAGTATTTCTCTGTATAAACTACCGTCTTTTTGAAACTGATTAGAATTGTTTAGTTGGTTTGACTTCTTGGATTTATATTCATATTTCATCTCTCAGCCAGATTGTGAATTCTGTTGAAATATAGCAGCATTCCTTTAGCTCTGTATTTGCTTTGTTCATAATTTCCATCATGGTGCAGAGCCCAAGAGTCCTGACATATGTAATGTTTCTTTGTGGTCTTCACCTTTCTAGGCTGACAGAATGCTGATCTTTCTTGTTTTTCTTCAGAAGATTCTCCTGTGGTCGACTTGATCATCTATTTTCATTTGCTTGGATTTTTCTTAGCTGCTGCTGCTTTTGTTTTTCCCCCTAAGATTTATATATTTATTTATTTGACAGCTAGAGAGAGAACAAGCATGTACACACGGATGTGTGCCTATATGAGTGCACAAGCAAGGGCAGGGGGAGAAGGAGAAGCTTCCCACAGGGGCTCAATCCTGGAACTTCAGATTCATGACCTGAGCTGAAAGCAGACGCTTACCAACTGAGCCACCAGGTGCTAGGGATGTTCCCTAGCTTCTAAATATTTTTTTCCTTTCTCTAAATTACTTACAGTTTCTTCATTCAGCAGCAGATACTTTGGAGCCCAGGCTGTGGTAGACTAGAACTGCATGTAATATTTCAAGTAAAGATGAACTGTGATTTTAAATAGGATGAAAACTGTATTTTTTTCCTTGAGTAATGTTGGTGCCATTGTTAGCTTTGTTGGCTGTGGGAACACATTAATGCAGTGACTTTTAAACTCCTTTATATGATAACTAAGGCCCATTATCCTGAGAAGTACAGACTGTAACTTCCTTTCCTACACGCACCACCCTATAGTTTTCCACTTTGAATCTTATTTGATGTTTTCCCCTTAGTAACTCATAAAGTTTTGGACATCTTGTAGGTTATCCCATTAACTTGGCACTTCATGTACTGGAAAAAGTTAGTATCTTTTGCAGACCTGGAAAATTTAATCTACATTTCCTCTTCTACATCATTTATAAAGATGTTAATAAGACCATTTCCAGCACCTTCCCTATTTATAGTCTTCTTGCCAAAGCAGTGCCATTTTTTTTTTGATTTTATTTATTTATTTCACAGAGAAACACAGCCAGAGAGGGAACATAAGCAGGGGGAGTGAGAGAGGGAGAAGCAGGCTTCCCGCCGAGCAGGGAGCCCCATGTGGGGCTCGATCCAGGGCCTCCAGGATCATGACCTCAGCTGAAGGCAGTCACTTAACCAACTGAGCCACCCAAGCACCCCTCTGGTGATACTTTTTAATAACTTTTGTGGTAGTATGTTGTCAAGGGTCTTAAAAAAAAATAAATATATTGTATCCATTGGTTTTTCCCTTGAGGCTAGATCCATCTTTTAATTTGCCAAGATATAGATGCCCCTGAAAAAAATTCAAAGCTAGTGCTCCCCTCCCACTTATTTGCTAAATTTCTTGGTGACCTTATGCTTTAGCATATGTAAGCCTCACAACTTTGCCAAATTACCAAGAAATATAACACTAAATGAGAGAAATTTGTAAGACAGTAGATAAAAGAGATCAAACTTTGTATTAATGTGGATGGCTGAACTGCAGTTTTGTGTAAGCAAGCAAAAAAAAAAAAGGTTTATTGTGTTTGAGTCTTTCTTACGCTCGAGGGAATGTGCTAAATAAGTCCATCATTTTATGATAGTAGTGATTGTCATCTCCATTTAACAGATGAAGCAGTTTAAGACACGGTGAGTTCAGCAGGTGATGGGACCTAGTCTAAACGCTAATCTGTATCTAACAGGACCATCTGATTCTAAGCACTTGTTTTAATGTTGAAGGCCTGTTAGAGCCAGATGTTGTGTTAGTTTTTGATAATGCAAAATGACCAGTGCTCAGCTCAGCTCTAGTAGCTTCAGAGCTTGGAAAGACTCCGGAGGGCAGGGCAGGAAGAAACTTATGCAGAACAGCTGTATGTGACATAATTGCATGCGCAAGGCTCTGTGAGAGCATAGAGAATGGTTGACTGTTAAAGAGTTTTCAAGATAGAGACGTGGATTATTGATCATGTTTTGAGAGGAGAGATTGATAGGGAAAATGTTGAAAATCTTGGGAAAAACATTTTGAACCTTAAATGGTATAATCTTTTTTTCTCCTTTCAGTTCTGGAACATTTCTATACAGAGAGTACTGGCATTGTTTCTTAGAAGAAAGTTAATACCTGCTTAGTAAAATTGATTTGAATCACATGTTTGTGTGTGTGTGTGTGTGTGTGTGTGAGAGAGAGAGAGAGAGAGAGAGAGAGAGACAGACACAGAAAGAGAGAGAGAGAGAGAGCACGAGAGGAGAGGAGAGGGAGTGGGGGAGAGAGAGAGAAAGAAATAGATGAGGGTCATTCAACCTGGGTTAAATGTAGTGACATTTTAGTGAATTTGGGAAATCAAATACCTCAAATAACTTGCTAAGGATATAGAGATGCAAACGATGAAAAATCACTTAAAAAGGATCGATTTATCTGAAATGAGGTGGTTAAATTTAAAACCTCATTTCGAAGGAGGCACCATAATTTATACCTAATAGTAAACTGGACCCTGGTGTTTGGCAAAGAGTTCAGCTGTTGGGAGGGATCAGAAGCTATATACTATAGACACAATAAAAGCCTTCAGGGAGAGTTTGATATTGAAATTTATATGAATCGTTTTTTAAAGTATTGAAATGGATTCTAGATCATCATCCATAAAGAGATACCACCCATATTTTTTTCTCTTCTGTTTTCATTTGTCAGCAGGTGGTAGAGCGAAACAAAATTCCTGCTGTGGTTCTCCAGGCTGGTGTGCAGCCAGCCCCGCTGGCCGGCCATCGTCTACTTGCCAGACACTTCGCTCCGTATTCCCACACACATCTTCTCTAGAAAGAATCCTAAAGCCTTCTTTGTTTGCAGCATAATACTGTGTGTTTTGCAGGGCAGATGCATTGGGGTCTTTGGCTGTGGCCAGGGAGTTCCTCTGAGGCAGTTTTTAAATAAAAAAGATAACTTTAGTGTTCAGAATAACCAGACGAAACGTGTATTTCACATAAAGCCAAAGTGTTACGGGAAGAGCAAAATCTAAAATTGATTGAGGCACTACAAGTAAAAGGGTAATTAAAAAATTTTAGTATTATGAATACAAAATGTGTGTTAAATGAACATATTTTTGCTAGTCCAGTAATTGCCATTTGATTTTTCAAACAAGTATGGAGTAGAAATATCACAAAGACATACTAAGCTATAGTATAATTTGTAACAAATAGAAAGCTTCCTTAGTGACTCCTTATATTCCAAAATACAATTTTCCCATTATGGAAAATTATATTTATGTTGAACATAAATAATCAGATATTCGCTTCACTAATGACCCAGATTATTTTAAAATCATGTTACTGGATTTAATGACGCGACCTCTGTTCTGTGACCTTGTGTATTTCTGGAGGCTTGTTATGCATGTCAAGGGTATTTCCTTTTATTTGTTTTAATTTTACCTGCCATTTAAATCATTGACTGATCCTTCATAATTTTATTATGAAACCATATAATAAGGAAGGACTAGTTGATTATTTTTTACTTTAACTTTCATAATCTCATATAATTCCAGTCTTCTTTGTGTTCTCATTTCTCAGGTCAAATAATTCATGTTTTGCAATTTCTCATCACAGTAATGGATGAGATAGACTAATATGTTTCAGTACATTTTAGTCTCATTTTAGCATTTTATATCTGTTCTCTCTTTCAGGGGGGGAAAGCAAGTAGTATGTTGAAAAGAGCACATGATTGGGAAGCAGGGAAGGCCATAATTAGTTTTGGAACCTCAGATTGATTACTTAAATAAAAGATTGGTCAAGCTCTATAAGGTCTTCTGGCTCTGAAATGCCATGATTCTGTAACCCAGAAGGGCTGGGTTATTCTTTGTAATATGGCATTTGTTTCTTTAGAGAAAGGCATCTTAACTGCTGCATGTTTGTCTTTTTTTCCTCCTCAGGTGGTATTTGGAATTTTAGGGACAAAAGAGAATATTCACAAATTAAGTCTCTTCCAAACATGATCACCTCTGAGATTTTATAATTCTTTGCATGAGAGACTGATATTAAAAAGCCGTATAATTATACCATATACCATTTTACATGCTTTTATAAATCCTTGGGGGTTGCAAATAATTTTGATGAGTAGGATGTATTCTGCTATCAATATTATGCTCTCCCTCTCTCTCTCTCTTTCTCTCTCTCTCTCTCTTGTTTTTTTTAAGGATTTATTTACTTGACAGAGAGAAATCCAGAGAGGGAACACAAGCAGGTGGAGTGAGAGTGGGAGAAGCAGGCTTCCCACCAAGCAAGGAGCCCGATGTGGGGCTCGATCCCAGGACCGTGGGATCATGACCTGAGCCAAAGGCAGCGACTTAACCGACTGAGCCACCCAGGCGCCCCATATGCTCTCTTTAAAAAAAAAAAAAAAAAAAGGGGCCTAGGGGCGCCTGGGTGGCTCAGTCGGTTAAGTGACTGCCTTTGGCTCAGGTCATGATTCTGGAGACCCAGGATCGAGTCCCACATTGGGCTCCCTGCTCGGCGGGAAGCCTGCTTCTCCCTCTTGGACTCCCCCTGCTTGTGTTCCCTCTCTGGCTGTGTTTCTCTCTGTCAAATAAATAAAATCTTTAAAAAAAAAAAAAAAATCTTTTTAAAAATCTTTTTCTAGGAACTTTAAGGCATTTGTTAAAAAGGTTTTGTTCCAAAGTCAAATTCAGTTTCCTGTTTGACTGTATTGGATTCTACAGCGATAAAATATGCAGAGCATGCCAGCAATATAAGTTAGTTTTTGTGATCATAACTTTTTACTAATCAATGAGATGATTTGTATGCTTTATTGGTTATGTTTGTTTATGTGACTCCTTGTACTAAGTATTGTCATTTAGAATGCCTTGTAATATAAATATAGAGACTGAGCTAGGTTGAGTTGTGCAGTTACACTGCTTCTCTCTATGAGAAGTTATTGCCCATTCTGTTCTTTCTTTTTTTTTTTTTAAGATTTTATTTATTTATTTGACAGAGAGAGAGAGAGATCACAAGTAGGCAGAGAGACAGGCAGAGAGAGGAGGAAGCAGGCTCCCTGCTGAACAGAGAGCCTGATGTGGGCCTCAATCCCAGGACCCTGAGATCATGACCTGAGCTGAAGGCAGAGGCTTTAACCCACTGAGCCACCCAGCGCCCGCCCATTCTGTTCTTAAAATATCCTTTTTTCGGTATTGTTCTAGGATTGACTGAATGTTCAGATTCTTTTAGAACATTCAGGCAACTTGATATGGTACTATTTTCAAGTTGGTTAAGTAATTTCCTTTTAAGAACTACATTTTCATCAGCAATCAACTTTGTTACTTTTAAGGTTTCAGTGGCATTTTCTAGATTATCCACAGCAAATTTTTAATCCCTGTATGCTTCTGTGCAGCCTTTCCCTATAGTACATCAGGATTTATTGAAAGAGTCTGTATACTAACAGGCGTATTATATTTATCAAGCTAAGTAAAATAAAATTGAGAAAACAAATAATCAAAGATCCTCAAAATTCATCCTGGAGCATTTGCTGTTAATATAAAGCAAGAAGCCTCCATTGGAACCTATGGAGTTGATTGTTTTATGTGAATTATTTGTTCTTTTAAGAAGGGAAACAAGGAAAATATTGAAGTTCTTAAGAAATGCTAAAAATGGTCTTGTCCATAGTGAATGAATTTGGGTTCATAATTTTAAAACTTTTGAATCAGAAATGAGAATGAAAATGTGCTAGAGTAAGGCAGATCCCCTTTGTATGGACTTTTTTCTTAGAAGTTGGGTTGAAAAACTTCTAATTACCTTTATGCCCAGCATGGATCCCTTCATTTATCAATTTTCATACTAATGCTAGTTTTGCACTTGCCCTTTTTTAAAAAATCTAATTCATAGTTGATTTTCAAGGTATATTCTATTAATCTCACTCAGCTGGACTCATTTTCTTCCTTCTCTCTGCTTATACCCTCTTTCATTCATATGCACTCTGCACTGTACCTGTTGGTAATTAGTAATTCCCTAAATTGTTAGTGTAATTAACATCCTCACTGTTTTTCCTATACTGACTGCCAGGAACTGTGTTCTGTTCCTCACATTCCCCCACATTTCCTAATAATATGGACTACAACACCCAAAAGTCCCTTGGTTAGTGTCAGACTGTGAAAAATATTGCTTTGAGAATATGTGAGAAGCTTTAGGATTGAAAAAAAAGTCATTTCCTGTATTTGCTTTAAAAATACATTCTGAAACATGAAATAGGGAAAAATTCTCTATTTTGAATAAAGCCAGTATAGATTTTCTATACTGGTTTTTGGAGGTAAATCCCTGGGTTTGTATCCTGGCTCTCTCACTCAATGTCCTCATCTGTAAAATGGGAAGAGTAAAAGCACCTACTCAATAAGGACATTGTGGGAAGTTAATGAAGTACCTGGAGCTCTGCCTGGCATACAGTAATTGTTCAGTTAAGTGTTCCTTCTCCTTCATTTTAGACGTTTTTTAAGTGACATTGACACTCAGGTTTACTTTAGGAGGTATCTATATGAGATTATGCCACTAAAAGAGAATGAAGGAAATTCACAGAGTTAATTGATCAATATTTAAGAGAAAGCTTTCCTAAAATTATTTCCAAATGTAGAATTTTTTAGGTCATAGATATTCATATTAAAATACAGGTGTCTAGTTAGAAACAAAAAGCTCTTAGAAACAAAGTTATTTCCTTTCCTCTGTATGCAATTTGGGATTCTTCCATTTCTATTTCAAATGCTTGCTTTTAAAAAAAGCTTATATAATGAAATAAGAGGATAAATTGTATGTTTTTTATTAATTTGAATATATTTTCCCTTGGATCAATTATGCCAAGCCTGGTTAAGTTTAGCATTAGTGGGGCTTGAAGAGATGTTTATACTAAGCAAGTGTTTAGTTGCATGACATGATAAGCTTACGTTGATCCAGAACCTAATTAAAGTTTTATTAAACTGTGTAAACCATGATCCAGTTTGGATTTGAAAGTAGATAGACATCTGTTTCAAATATTATTACTACAGTTAGAAAACAGTAGCTCTTTTCTCTGAAAGTCTGAATGTTTCTTTTTTGAAACTTTTGTTTCTGTCTTCTCACCCTTCCCCCTGTACACATATTTTTGAGGTGTTAAGGTTATTTTAAAAATCGCATTCGTTGTCTTCTTAATATCTGTACTGAAGAAAAGCAGGAAAGTGCTTGAAAGTATTTTATCGAAGAACAATAAGACTCCTTTGTTTTATATTAAAAAGCAAATTTCTGTAGTGATGTATTAGTAACATTTAAGACAGCTTTCTTTTTTCTTTTTTTAAAGATCTTATTTATTTATTTGACAGAGAGAGATCACAAATAGAGAGGCAGGTGGAGAAGGAGAGGAGAAGCAGGCTCCCTACTGAGCAGAGACTGTGGATGATTTTTGCTGGTTATCTGTTACGTTGCTCTGATATTTTCTTAGTGGTTTGTACTGGTTTTGTTTTTATTGTTTATTGTGAATACTAATTCTTTAATCAATTAAATGGATTGTAGACATCTCCTGACTTGTAGTTGGTTTTATCTTTGGTAGCTTTTAAGGATGGCGTTTTTAATTTTAATGTGGTCAACATTTTTTAGTTTTTTTCCTGCATGGTTTATATTTTTAGTCTTTTGTTTATTTTTATTTTTATTTTTTATTTTTTATTTTTTATTATTTATTTATTTATTTATTTATTTATTTATTTATTTATTTAAAGATTTAATTTATTTGACAGAAATAGAGCCAGAGAGGGAACACAAGCAGGGGGAGTGAGAGAGGGAGAAGCAGGCTTCCCGCCGAGCAGGAAGCCCGATGTGGGACTCGATCCCTGGTCTCCGGGATCATGACCTGAGCCGAAGGCAGTCGCCCAACCAACTGAGCCACCCAGGCGTCCCTAGTCTTTTGTTTAAATCACTGTTGCCCACCCCAAGGTCATAATGATATGCTCTTATACCTTTCATCCACCTGCACTTGAATTTTGTTTGTGAGGTGTGAGTTAAGGTCCAATGTAATTTTATTTTCATGCATTTAAACTGTTTTTTAGAGTGGTTATCAATTTATGTCAGTCTGTTATGTATACACATCAAAGTATAAATATATATATTCATTTATGAGCTTCAAAATTTTGTTCCATTGGTCTGTTTTTCTATTCTGTTGATACTACCCTGCCTTAGTTATGAAAGTTTACTTGTGAGTCTTTATACCTCTCTGCGCATGTCCCTTCCTCATTTCTTCCTCCTGTAGGAGAATCTTTGGTATTCTTGGTGCTTTTGCTCTTCTATATAAACTTTATAATGCGTTCACAAGATCTTTTTTTTTTTAGTGTTCCAAGATTCATTGTTTATGCCTCACACCTAGTGCTCCATGCAGTACGTGCCCTCAGTGCCCACCACCAGGCTCACCCATCCCCCCACCCCCTTCCCTCCAAGACTCTCAGTTTGTTTCTGAGTCCAAACTCTCTCATGTTTCGTTTCCCTCCCCGAATTACCCTGCTTCCCGTTTCCTTTCCTTCTCCTACTGTCCTCTATATTACTCCTTATGCACTACATGTAAGTGAAACCATGTGATACCTGACTTTCTCTACTTGGTTTATTTCACTCAGCATAATCTCTTCTAGTCCAAAGTTGCTACAAAAGTTGGATATTCGTCTTTTCTGATGGAGGCATAATATTCCGTTGTGTATATGTACTACATCTTCTTTATCCATTCATCTGTTGATGGGCACCTTGGCTCTTTCCACATTTTGGAGATTGTGGCCATTGCTGCTATGAACATTAGGGTACATATGGCCCTTCTTTTCACTACATCTGTATCTTTGGGGTAAACGCCCAGTAGTGCAATTGCAGGGTCATAGGTGAGTTCTATTTTTAATTTTTTAAGGAATCTCCACACTGTTTTCCAAAGCGGCTGCACCAACTTGTATTCCTACTAACAGTGTAAGAGGGTTCCCCTTTCTCCTCAGCCTCTCCAACACTTGTTATTTCCTGTCTTGTTAATTTTGGCCATTCTGACTGGTGTAAGGTGGTATCTCAATGTGGTTTTGATTTGAATTTCCCTGATAGCTAGTGTTCACAAGCTTTTAATTGAAATTGCAGCTATTTAGGTATGTATTTCGGGAGAATTGTCTTCTTTATAGATTTTTTACTAAGAGATATGGTATATTTCACTGTATTTTAGGTAGTTTTTTTTTATAGCTTCTCACTTAGGATATGGTATGTTCTTCATAGAGATCTGGCACATATTTTGTTAGGTTTCTTCCTAGCTACCTTATTTTTTTGCTATTGTAAATAGGATTAATTTTTAATTATATTTTCTAATTTTTTGTTTAATAGAAATTCATTTTCTTTCTCTACAGTGAGCCTATATCAAGCCACCTTGTGAAAATTTTCAGAATTGTGTATATTCCTGAAATATCCATTCTGTAAACTGAAGTCAGTGCTGTGATTGTGTTAATTAAATATGAATTCAAAAGGTGTTGGGAACAATTGAGACAAAACTTGTGACCAGCTTTGGGCTTGGTGATCGATGGGGAAGTAAAATCAAATCAGTCTAAGGTGGACTATGTGATATTTCCCAAATTTGCTTGATAACTCGTCTTTCTTGAGTGGTGGAGTGAGGGTATGTATACTTAAAAACACATTTCCATGTCCTTTCTGAGGATATTCTAGTTGAGTAGGGTTGGGACGAAGTAGGGTTGGGACGAAGTTTACGAGTTAGTATCTTTAGCAAACCCCCTAGATGGTTCTTTATTTTTAGGCAGATGTGGCAAACACTCACCGGTGATAAAGGGTCCCGCCAGCAGATAGTGTCTCTTGACGGCCGCTTGCTCGCAAGAGCCGTATTCCTGCTGTTTCAGGACTCTCTGCTGTGTTAGTGGTTACATTTTTAACACTGATAGCGAGAAATAGCTCTAGCCATGTAATTGCATTGTTCTTTCTTCATAATAGCTAGTCCTTCTTTATTGTTTAAGATATGGCAGACATTGTGTGTTGATCACATATAGCATTTGTGATGATTAGTTGATATATCTTCTCTATTTTTAATCTCATTTCAGAGATGAGGAAACCAACACTAAGCGTTGTGACTTAACTACAGTCCAGTTGAGTGGGTAGGGGACGTACGATTTAAACCCAGGCAGTCCACTGCCAGAGTTAGTATTCTTAAAAAAAGTCTGGGTATATCTTATACTTCAGTGGCCTCTTTCTTTGAAAAGAGTCTGCAATTCCAAGATCCCCCAGCCTAGCATCCCCCTAATAAGAAAGAAATTCTGGTAAGAATCTGGTAAGAATCAGTGTTGTCTGTTCACAGTTTTGTTGCCGTTCCCCATCAGCTGTGTCCCACAGCTCTCAAGAAATGCTTGGACTATAGAGACACAAGTAGCCTGATGCAAGTAGCTAGAGTGTCCTCCATTCTTAGTTATAAGTCTCCAAATAACAGCTGAGAGTTGGGGTGCCTGAGTGGCTCAGTTGGTTAAGTGACTGCCTTTGGCTCAGGTCATGATCCTGGAGAGCCGGGATCGAGCCCCACATCGAGCCCCACATCGAGCCCCACATCGGGCCCCACTTCGGGCCCCACATCGGGCTCCCTGCTCAGCGGGAAGCCTGCTTCTCCCTTTCTCACTCCCGCTGCTTGTGTTCCCTCTCTAGCTGTGTTTCTCACTGTCAAATAAATAAAATCTTTAAAACAAAACAAAACAGCTGAGAGTCGCACATAAAACCACCACACCACCACCACTCCCCCAAAAGAATCTGACATCCAGCCTCCCACCTCCGCATTTTCCTGAAGACAGGCAGCAGAATCCTTCACATGTGCTTTTACTTACTGACAGACATTTGGTAGGTTTCGGTGCCTTGGTGCTAAGTGATAACTTTTATAGTGACATCTACCTGTCAGAGCTGCAGAGTGGAGAGCTGAATCCAGGTGCTGATAATCTGAGGTGTTGACTGTGGGGGCGGGTGAGAGCAGCAGAGGTTAGGTTACCCTTGGTGTCCTCCCAATCATAGCTACTCAAGGTTTCTCTTCTCCCCCTCCTACCTTCATGTTTTAAAGCAGCAGAATGTTTAAACTTGTGGAATCACTGTGTTGTAAACCTGAAAGTAATGTAGCATTGTTTGTTAACTATACTAAAAAAAAAAAAGATTGATTCATCTTAGTTATGAGAATCTTTTCACCCACGTTCCTCATCCAGAAGGAAGCATCCAGAGAGGAAGAGAGAAGCCAGGTGTAGTACCTCAGTAACGTATTTGGCTTATGTGAATCACTGTGGTTTTCATCTAAAATTTCCCATCACGTATCCCCGGTGTGTTTTAGTGTAGCCTATCTCTAATCCAGTTTGAAACAAAAGAAAAACAAGGGCCAGCACTCATAATAGACTTCCAGGACATAATTTTTCTAGTGCAGACTTTCATTCATACAGGGTGAGAACTTATTGTTGGTTGTTCTCTTCATGACAGGAAAGATCTTAACTTTGAGATGCCATGCTATGTAGAATTGACAGTGACTGCATTGGATAGTAATTCTGACCCAATCTTTTGTCTCCAAGGAGAGAAAGCTTAGGGATATTCCTTCAGATTTTTTTAGACAAAGGGGAAATTGAAAGCCAAATTAAAAGGAAAAAGAATTTCACTTGTGTGATTTAAATGACTGTGTTTTTAAATTTGTGATTGCTTTTCCTTTCCTCTGTTATCTTGAGTCCATTTGATTGAATGGGTGTTGCCTTTTCTAAGTGGAATCCAGTTAGAATAGTGTAATATTTGTGCTTGGAATAGGTGTTTCTGTTTAGGTAGAATAGAGGATGATCCTAAATTTCTCTTGGCATTGCCTTTTTGTCATTTTCAGTAAAAGGCATTCTTACATTGCTGTGTCTACAGAAAGAAATTCCAGACTATTTTCAGGAACTCTTTGGCCATGTTAAGTCAGGAATTGCTCTTTTACCAAGGTTTACACATATATAATCACAGATACCATGTGTGTAGGAGGATCTTTTGGATATAGATGTGAAGTTTTATGGTAGTTTAGAGTTTATATTGGAAGAGTATGTGGGAGATGATTTATTATATGCCATTTCTGGGATTAGGAAATAGCCCAAGTGTAAAAGTTTAAGGATTGTTTAGGCATTTTCTTGCAGGGGGAAATAAAACTATTTTAAGGACTTTTAGTTGTTTTACAATTTACTCTGGTCTGCAAATGGCATTTTAGTAAAACAAGACAAGAACTATGAAGCCTCGCATAGGAGTCCCACACTTTAGACTATATGCCGGCAGCTGTGATGGAGTGAGGTCCTCCTGTGGATTGTTGGGCTGCTCCCTGCCACTTATTATCCGTGTGACCTCAGGCCAGCCCTCAGCTATAAAATGGAACTGTTGTATGGACACTATTTGCTTCCTAATTGGGCTGTGTTGAGCATCAAAAGGAGCTGTCTTTTTAAACTATAGAGCAATCACCTAAAATTAATTGGTAGTATTATTACTCTTGTTTTTTAATATATCACAACATATTTGGTGATTCAAGTCTGTATCCTTGAGGAACTTCTAATTTGTATGAATAGCATTTTATATAAAACCAAACATTTATAGTGTAAAATAGGATATAACCAAATGCAGTTTTTCTTTAGCAGTTTCTATGATCTAAGGTGATCAGGAAAAGGAGATATGCATGCAGGTAGATTAGTCAGAGGAGGCTTGCAGGAGGACTGGAAATCTGAGCTGGTTAGAGCAGAGAGCGTAGGTAGGGCAGAGAGTGAGCCATGATGGTAGAAAGGAAGGAAGGTGGTAAGCTGATCAACCTGATTTCATTCAAGTGCCATGGCATTGACAGTTATCTTCCTTCATATGTTATCTAAAGCCCTACACAGTAGATCTCTGTGGCATCTGGGACTCACCTTACTACTTGGCACATGATAGTTGCTCCTCATGGAATTCTTACCCCCATCTCCTTCACCCTCCAATGCAGTGTCCTTTATTCTCCTAACTGTTGAAGTATCATCAGCCTGGTGTGTTGCTGCACAGTGAAGCCTTCTGTCCTTTGCCTTCCACAGGGCCTTCTGGAGCACTCCATTACTTACAACACTTAGTATTAGGTACTGTTAGATATGGTGCCATGTGGTTTAAATGTATCATTTCATTTTTGTCATTTAAAAGCTTCATAACTTAGTGCTGTTATTATCCCTATTTCATAAATAATAATAAAAATTCTTGAGACTTGTCCAAGACAAGTGTCTTATACATTAAAGTGATTGAGAGTTAATTGCAACTGACTTGGAGTTTCAAGTGTTTTCTCTTCTCACTGTGTGAAATTTTATACTATGTAAGTCCAAAGAACTCTATTCTGGTCATAGGTTTTCCTTCATTCATATTTTACAAATGAACTAATATATACCAAGGCAGAAAGATTAATTGTTTTAAAGTGATTCTGTTTGTTCCTAGCTGGGACGAATACTTTTCCTGGGGGCAAGGACTGTTTTGTATCCGGTTGTAGGGTAGTAGTTGCCTACTGCAATTGTGCTGAGAGAAGGTACTGTAGACTTTTACTGGATGTTTGACTTTTGCCTTTTCCAGGTTCTTTGGTTCTGACTGAACCCCCAGTGTTTGTGTCGTGGTTGGTCTGACTTAGGACTGTGACACAAGGAGTCTCTTGGCCGGATTCTTAGCTAGTCTGGGTCTGGTCTACCCTGCACAGTAATCTAGCGTGTTCAGGGAAGCTTAAACTCTGTGACTCCCTGCATGCCTGTCCTTGGCAGCAGGGCCTGTGAGAGGCCTGGGGGGCTCCAGGAGCTAGGTAAGCTGTCACTCTGCAGAGCTCCTCAGTATTGTGTGTGTGTGTGTGTGTGTGTGTGTGTGTGTGTTTTAAATATTTTATTTAGGGGCGCCTGGGTGGCTCAGTTGGTTAAGCGACTGCCTTCGGCTCAGGTCATGATCCCAGAGACTCGGGATCGAGTCCCACATCGGGCTTTCTGCTCGGCGGGAAGCCTGCTTCTCCCTCTCTCACTCCCCCTGCTTGTGTTCCTTCTCTGGCTGTGTTTCTCTCTGTCAAATAAATAAAATCTTTAAAA
>PITA01010824.1:0-69892 GCA_004023965.1 Spilogale gracilis | reverse complement strand
GCAGGGACCCCGCACCCGCAGGGACCCCCCACCCTCAGGGACCCTGCACCCGCAAAGGCAGAGAGTTCTGCCAGGCATGCGCACAAATTCCTCAAACATTTATTGGCTTTGGTCTCTGCCGGGACTGGGCTGGAAGGAGACCCCAGATACTGAATGAGACTCCACCTACCGGTGGAGGGGACCAGGCCAGCAGGCCTTCCAGCCTCCTTCTCCCCAGGAGGTCCCGATTCCGGCCCCACCCCGCCACACAGCCTTGACAGGAGGAGGTGCTCTATCCATCATTCATCAGGAAGTGTCTGCAAGACGAAAGCCGAGATAAAGATGGCTGGGTGGGTAGCTAGGAGGTCAGGGACCGGGAAACTACCCTGAGTCCGAGTCTGTGTCAGGGAAGGGAGGGGGCGGGGCAGGAAATGGGAGGAAGAGTGGGGAGGGTAGGAAAGAGAGCGCCCGGTGTGAGGGGGCTTACTCCACTTTGGCCTGTAGACAAGCAGGGGGCCCTCTGGACTGGGCAGGTGTCCAGGCTGGGCGAGGGGAGGGGTGGGGTTCCTCCCAGAGTCGGAGGCATGGATTTTTTTTTTTTAAGATTTTATTTCTTTGACAGAGCAAGAGAGCACAAGCCGGGCGACAGGAGCCGGAGAGGGAGAAGCAGGCTCCCCGCCGAGCAGGGAGCAGGATTCAATCCCAGGACTCCGGGACCGTGGCCCGAGCCGAACGCAGACGCTTAAGGACTGCAAGCCACCCAGATGCAGAGGATGCTGTGTGGACCCAGGTGCCCTCAGCGGCCAAAAAGGAGCAGCCTGGGGAGGAGGCCAGCCTCACCCCGGGCTGTGCTCCGTCAGACCTCCCTGGTGGAAGCAGGAGCGACAGCCAGGGGCGCCTGTGGTGGCTCAGCTGGTTAGGCGGTTAAGCATCTGACTTCGGCTCAGTTTAGGGTCCTGGGAGGGAGCAACCTTTCCACCGTCCCCGCAAGTCTGGAGTCCGCTTCTCCCTCTGCCCCTCCACACGTGTGTGCTGTGTGCTCTAACAAGTAAAATAAAATCTTAAAAAAAAGAATGACCCCTTTCTCAGCCATAAAAAGGCATGAAATCTTGCCATTGATGACAACACGGATAGACCTAGAAGGTATTATGCTAAGTGAAATAATTCAGACAGAAAAAGATAGACACCATATGTTTTCACTCGTAGGTGAAATCTACCAAACAAGACAACCGGACAAAGAGAAAACCCTCTCCGGCGCCTGGCTGACTGAGCGGGCAGAGCAGGCGACTCCTGATCTCGGGGCTGTGAGTTCAAGCCCTGCGCTCGGTGTAGAGGTGACAAAAATAACATCGTAAAAAAAAGACTCCTAAATACAGAGAACAAACCAGTAGTTCAGAGGAAAGGGGAATGGGGAATGGGGGAAACAGGCAAAGGGGATTAGGGGGTACAAACTTCCGGGAATATAATAAATAAGTCACCAAGATGAAAAGTGCGGAATAGGGGACACGGCCAACTGCGGTCCGATGGTTGTGCACCCAGCCGGACGGGGCTGCTGGGGGGGGGGGGGCACGAGCACCGCCTCGCATTCGCAGTTGTCCCGCCGCTTGGGGGAATGAAGCAAACACGGTGTGTCAGCCACACTTCAGAAACTCTCCCAACCTCCCAGACTCTGTCTTTCAGTCACTTATGAGGTCAGTCTGAATCCAGCTGTTCCAAGCAGGGGCTGGGGCCACTGAGTGACACAGACACGGCACTGGCCGCGGGAGCGACGGAGCCTGAGCGCGCTGCCTCCAGTGGGAAAGTGGGGAGGGAATTCCAGAGGGGAGACTGAGTTCGAGGGGCCGGGAGCAGGAGGAGCTTGCCCGCCTGAGGAACCACGTGACTGTGGCTCCCCCCTCAGCAGTACACCCTGTGTGTTGAGAAGAGATTACCAGAAAGAGGAAGTAGAAGGTGGCCTAGGAGTGGGGGCGGGCAGCACGGGAAGTGAGGCGGGGAGGGCCTGGGAGGCTAGGGGTCTATCTACTCTAGAGTCCTCACTGCTCTCTCAGGGGAGGCAGGAGACCACAATGGCCCAAGTTCCAGGTGATTTCCCCAGGTGGCCTTTCTTCCTTTGGCCACACAAGTAGGGAGGTCCCTCTTTTTCCTGCAGGATTGCGGGCCCTAGCTTCTTCAGGACCCTACCCACCCCAAGCTTCACATCCCAAAGAGCCCCTCCCGCTTCCCCAGCTTCTGCCCTGAGGCCCTGGGCAGCTCCCCTCCCCCGATCAGAGACCCCGGGCTGGTCTCCCTTCCAAGAGGGCTTCCCAGGTGTGACCAGCTGTTCCTTCCCACAGTCCTGCTGACGCCACAGCTCTGAAGGAAGGGGAACTCGACCTGGCTGAGTGCAGGTGAATCCTGCCTGTGGCACAGCCACGGAAGCCACTGGGGGAGAAGCCGGCTAACCTCGAGCAGTGACTCACCCCCTGTCTGCTTGTCGGGCCCTGGCCAGGCAGGCGGCCAGCAGCCATCTGATGAACTCAGCCGCAGCTGGGAAATGAGTGTTGGCTCAGCCTGCGATGGGCTGAAGATGAGACAGTCCAGTCTCAGCTTGTATGACCCGGATCAGCCCCTCCCCCCAACCGGAGCACAGCCCCCAGCAGCAGCTCGGGGAGACCTGGGACCACGGGGCAGTGCCTGTAGGGGGGCCCAGGACTGCAAGCCTAGCACACAGCAGGGGCTCAGAACAGAGGCATGGGCAGGACCACCCTCTAGTCTTTTCCCACGGCGGGGGGGACGACCTCCCCTCCCAAGGACTGGACCCTGGCGGGACCATACCCCCCCAACTGCTCTCGGCCGGTCTTGCCCCGGTTCCCTGTCCTCAGGACTCAGGCACCCTCTCCTACTGGCACCCCTCGCCTGGCCAGACCTTGGCCTGGGGTAGCTCAGTCCAGGCAGCTTCATGGTGAACCATGAGAACCAAGCAGGAAGTGGACCAGGCCAGAACTGAAGCTTCAGGACATGATCACCTCTTACCATAGCTCAGAGGCCCAGGACAAGAGGGTGGCAATGTCTGCACCTTCCAAGGGCCACAGGAGTGGGAGTGGGGGTAAGGTACCTTAAAAAACAAACAAAAAAGAAAAACTCCTTGCCCAGTGATGCGGTGGGACTGGTCTCCACAACCGGGACACACTGGAAAGTGGGATGCCGGTCACTCTCCTGTGTGCCTCCTCCACATCCACGCGGGTGGCTGGCTCCTGGACCGGCACGGGCTCACCGACCAAGCCCTGGGCCAGACGAAGGCGAAGGCCCCCCCTCCCCGCCGGCTCTGTACCCGAGGAAGGACCACCCGCGGTCCCGCCCCAGAAGCCCGCACAAAGGAACCTGCAGAGCTCCCCCACCCCCACCCCAGACTCCAGACTAGAGTCTTCGCAAAGTTAAGAAAAGATCAGAACTCTCCGGACGCGGCCTCTGGAAACAAATCTCTGGCACACTGGAAGGCCACGGCCCTAGAATGAGGTGCAGCCTCTGCTGCAGTGAGGGTCTACGCCTCACCGCAGCCACGGCCTCCAGGGCATGCCCCGGTTCTGCAGCCCCGTCCTGGGAGCGTTGGGGGGCGCCCCGGTCAGGCCCGGCGGGAGCCGCAGCGCGAAGGCGGAGCCCGGGCGCAGCATGGGGAAGGGGCCGTCGAACGCCAGGAGCTGGCGGCAACCCGCGTAGACCTCGGGCGCCCGGGCCTCCTCAGCGGGGGGCGGTGGAGCGGGGCGGCGCGAGGGCCCCAGCTGGCCCAGGCAGGCCGCCAGGTGGCCAAGCAGGCGAGAGCGCACGTCGGCCGGGACGCCCTCGCAGCCGGCCAAGAAGCGATTCACCTCCGCCAGACACTCACTGAAGCCGGCGCGGTACTTGCCCAGGACGGCGGGGTCGGCGCTGAGCGCGGCTGTGGGGGCGGCAGGGGGCAGGCGGTCGGTTCCCGCCACCCGGGTCCTTGCGCCTCCCGCCCCACGCCGCGGTGCCCGCGCCTCACCTGTCACCTGCACCCGCTGCAGGCCCCGCAGGTGCCTCACGGTCATCTCCAGGATGTCTGCTTTTTCCAGCTTCGAGTGGCGGGAGCTCTGGCGGGAGGGCAAGTGTGGGAGGCTTGCAACCCGGGAGTGCGCCAAGACTTCCGAGCTCCGCACCCACCCCGTCTCCCCTCCCGACCCCGACTTACATCCTTCCTGAAGGCGTCCAGGATGAGGGTCTTGAGCTGCGCGAGGCTTTCGTTGATGCGCGCGCGGCGCCGCTTCTCCATGACGGGCTTGGAGGACTGTGGGTCGGGCTGTGGCTGAGTCCCGCGTCCGTCCGTCCCACCCACGCCCCCCCAGCCCACGCCCCGCCAGGCCCCCACCTTTCGGGGCTCCGCCGCACTTCGGGGCCTGTTCGGAGTTTTGCGGCCGCCCGCCGGCGCTCCTACCAGCGGCAAGGCTCTCGGCTTCCCCGGGGTGTCTGCCGGCATGGTGCGCCCCGCGCCTCCGGAGCCAGGCGGGGTGCGCCTCCGGGGACTGGCGGGCACGTGGCGAGCCCCGCTGCTCCGGATCGGGCCCCCGGTTGCAGGCCCGCGCCGAGAGGTGCCGGCGGCTCCGCTAGTTCAGGCAGCGCGGCCGCGGGGTGTGTGAACAGGGCTCGGCCTTCTTTCCCACACTCCGGCCAGCCAATGAGAGGCTGCGCTCCCCCCCAACCCCCGGGGCCCTGCGCGGGGCCGCTTCCCCCCGCCGCACCCCGGCCGAACGGCCGCCCCCCCGACGAACGGCCGCCCCCCCCCCCCGGCCGCCCGCCCAGGCGCCCCCTCTCCAGCCTCGCCGGCGACAAAGGCGAGCGGGGTGGGGCGCACGGCACGCCTGCGGCTACGCCGGGACGGAGCGGGAAAGTCGCCGTGCCTCCTCCGCTGCGGCCGCGCCTCCCTGCCCGGACGTGGCCTCTTCCGACTGCCCGGCGCAGCCAGTCTCCCGGGCTGGCCTCCACGCTCGCCTTCAGACCCAGCGGGGCCCGGGGTGGGAATGGGGCGCAGAGTTCGCGGCGGGCGGCGCGGGCAATCTGAAAGTAGAAGTCGCCCGGGGCATGGGTCGGGCGCCGCGGAGGAGGAGGCAGGCCTCGGCCCCGCGCTCCTCTTCCGTTTTAACCCCCCGCGGTTCCAGGGCCCTGCCCCGAGCCGCATCCGACCTGCCGCGTGCTCAGCCTCCCAGGACCCCCGCCCCCCCACGCCTACTCCACGCCTGCCCCCCAGTGGACGTGAGAAGCCAGCCTCTGGGCCGGAGAGGGGTGCTGGCTCAAGTCTTGAGGCCCGGAGCTCGGGGTCACAGGACAGTTCAGCCGTGGCATGGAACGATGCCCGTGATATTGAGGCCACGGAGCGCGTGGGCACCAATCAGGCAAAAAAGTGTCATGCGACAGAATGGAAGGCTGTCACTGGCCAGCCGGCAGTGCTCCCACATAATCAGAGGTGCTGTCTCAGGGTGAAGGCCGGTGACTCTGCAAGCCAGAGGAGGTGATGTCATGGGGCTGGTGATGTCACACTCTTCTAGGTTCTGCAACGCTGGGCTAATCACCAGCAAAGTGGTGCTCACAAAAAATGAGGGGCGATTGTTTTTTGGTTTTCTTTTTTAAGATTTTCTTTATTTATTTGACAGAGAAACAGCAAGAGAGGGAATAGAAGCACAGGAAGTGGGAGAGGGAGAAGCAGGCTTCCCAGGGGGCAGGGAGCCTGATGACGGGCTCGATCCCAGGACCCAGGGATCATGAGCTGAGCCGAAGGAGAGGCCTAACAGCTGAGCCACCCAGGCGCCCAGGAGCAACAGTTAAAATATGTTTATTTCAAAGTGACCCCGTGGGGGAAACAGGACTATATTATTTTCCTCTTCAATACTGTTTTCATTTTGAATTATGTCGCAGGGCACAGTCTTCTGAGTACTCGGGGTCCCAGCTCAGTGTGGCCTGGCAGCAGTGTGGTATCTGCCCCATAGACATTTCTGGAGGCCCACTGCGGGGCTGGCCATCCGCTGGGGCTGGGGAAGCCCCTCCCGGGACTTCAATCTGGTGCTGGAGGAGATGGCAAGCAAAAATAATCCTCCCCTTGTCAGTGATAGAAATGGGTGGGCTGCTGGGGGAAGGAAACCCTTCTTCTGACCAGGTGTCTGGAAGTCTCCACGGTGGGCTCTTCGAGGGAGAAGGCAGCTCTGCGAGGCCCCAGGGCGGAAGGAATGGCATCCCCAGGACGGGAAGGGGACCACAGGGGCTGAGGCAGGCAGAGGCACAGGGACCTGGAGGCTTCTGGCCCCAGGAGGGGTCTGGGAAAGCCTTGGGGGGCTTTTCAGAGCGAAGGAGTGAGCCGAATGGCGGACCTCGAACGGTGAGCTTATCTGCTGTGGGTCTACATATGGGTGTGGACGTCCCCTGTCCCAGCACCCATTTCCGGGTCCCACGTTGGGCCCCAATCCAGAGGTCTTCTTTCCTTTCTGAGGCTGATTCTAGGCTAGTGTCAAGCAAGTCCCCGTCTGCCCTCCGCTGGTGCCCCCCACCATGGACCTGGGGTGCCAGGACAAGGGAGGGGGCAGCTCCGGTCCTCCACACCACACAGTCGTTTCTGCACAGGCACCTGGATGAGACCACCCATTTTCCCCTTTCCTGCCTAGAGGAGGGGCGCTGGGAAACCTCTGGGGTCAGGCAGGAATCTGAGGACGGGGTACTGCCCGCACAAAAAGCCGTAGGAGCGCAGATCATCTGCTGCCCGGCGGCTGGAACCAGTCCTGCTGGCGGGGAGGTCCCGGGGATGCCCAGGACAGAAGCCCGTGAGCGCCCCCAGTGGCCACTGGAGACTCCTTTTCCTCTTGGATGTGGTGGGGGAGCTGCCACCGGCAGGTGGGACCTGCTGGGTGGCTGGGCTCTGGGTGGCCCCAGGCTTCCGTGGAGGCTAGACAGGCAGGAGTTCAGACTGGGAGGAGAGGCCTGAGGAACCACATTCTGGACCATTCTTTCCCCAGTTGTTAGATGGAATGACTTATCTCCCTGTTCCTGCTTCCTCACCTGTCGAGTGGGTCATCTTTTTATCCCAGGGTTGTGAGGAAGGTAAATGAGACCCTGCCTGAGGGCACTCAGCATGGAGAGAGAGCTGGGTACACGTCAGGTCCCTCGTCCTTACTGCCTCAGGGGAGCGGGGGGACAAACTGCATAGAGGGGAGACCGAGGTAAGGGGGGGATGCTTCATCGTAGGCCCCAGAGTGCTGTCCACACTTTGAGCACCCCGGAGCTCATTCTCAGAGGCCTGCCAGGAAGGGAAGGATGCACCGCACCCGGGGTCTCGGGGGGCCTGGGGATTGGCCTTCCCAGCCTCAGTCCCAGCAGGGAGTGCTTTCCCACTGTTGTCATCGCCTGCACGTCCGCTGTGTCTTCCCCCACGGGGCACACGCCCACCGTTTGTCTGTCTCAGCAAGGGGGCACAAGCGGGGGCCGCATGGGCCAGCCACGGGGAGAGGCCCCGTGCGAAGGTCGGGTGAAGATGTTCCAGCCGGCGGCCCCGGAGGCTCAGCCGCCGGACTTGGGAGCAGAACACGTCCCAGTGCCTCGGACCAGAGCTGGCTTGGCCACTTTTCACATCTTCCCAGCTGCCCCTCAGTGTTCTGTTCTAATTCTTGACTCACAGGGTAGGACGGTTGTCGACCATGATGTTTCAGGGTCATCTGTTACGTAGTCGTGACTGGAAGAGCTCGGACAGGCCAAGCCCTGGGCCGGGGAGAGGAGCCTTTTCCTCCCAGCCACCCCTTTTTCCCTGTCCTTTTTTCTTATTTTCTCTAGCATTTACAAAGGCCCAGCACTTTGAGTCCTGCCTTTCCATCTGAGGGGATGCTTCTTGGGAGCCATCAGAGGTCTGCCTGTCTTCCTGGATGCAGGCTGAGCGGGCCAAGCCCCAGAGGGCTGACGTCTGCAGGGCCCAGCGATGGCCACGGGAGAGGTGGAAAGACAGAGGTACCTTCTAGGCCAGACGTGGGGCTCCAGCCTCGTGGGGGGGTCTCACCTCCGGCCGCTGTGACAGCCTTCCACAGGACAGCATTCAGCCAAGTCCCCTGAGGGCTTGTGAAGACCCGTTTGCACACGCCCACCCCAGCCTCGGCCGTGGGGATGGCAGCGCCCTTTCGCGGTCCCTCACAGTGCTCTGGCACACGGGTTCCAGAGCATCAGGCCCCACAGACCACCACCTGCGCTGGCCCCCGTGCACCCCTAGGGTCTGCTTCCACCTCCCCGTCAACCTGGGTAGCTGGGGCCAGAGCTGTCAGGCCAGGCCAGGACCGTCGTAGGTTCTCTCTTGCAAAGGGGGAGCTGGGGGCTGAGTCCTCCATCAGTGTTGGCTGGAACCCGGCAGGCGGCCGAGGCTAGGGCTGATGGGATAGGGTGCAAGATAGCCATGAGGGAAGCAAAGGCCCGGGGCCCAGGTAGAGGCCAGGGTCATGGCTTGCTGCTGCCTGACGCCCCAGGATAGCCCTCATCCTCTGTGGCCTTCCAGCCCTCCAGGCCATGGAGCTGCCATGCCTCCCCTCAGCTACCTGAACAGGGGGCAGGGGGAGCACCCCCATCCCAACCACAACACACGCTGAGGGACGGCATCTTCCCTCTGGTCTGGGTGTTGTTAATACCTTTTTCCAAAATCTGGGTGTTGACACCTCTCCACATCGGGGACGTCATCTCTCTCCAGCCTAGGAGGTGACAGATTCCCCTCCCATCCCTGTCTGCGCAGGGTGCTCCTACTGGTGCTGCTGTTCCCTCTTCTTGGGCCGCCACGCCCCCAGCTTCCTTCTCTTTCCTCGGTGGAACTTCCAGCCAGTCTCTTCTCTGCCACAGAAGCCCAGCTCTCACCCCTGTATTGCCACACCTTACCTCGTGGAAGTCCTCTCTGCGCCGCCCGGGGCCGTGTCTCCTCTCCTGTGGGTCTCCCTCCTGACTCCGCCCCTGTCCCCGAGCGCTTCCACCACAGCTCCTGGTGATTTCGAAATGCAAAGCTGAGTCTCCAGCCTGCTGGGCGTCCTTTCTCCTCCTCACTTGGCCACTCACTCCCTGCCCCGGTCCTTCTCACAACTGCGACCTCATCATATTCATGTGTGGGAACCATGACCTGTGTTAACTCCCAGCTACCTTTGTGGCTTGACAGCCCCCTGCCTTCCCTTGCACAGCTGCTGGATGTGGGTGGTGCTGGCGGCGTCCCCGGGGCCTCACGCGCGCACCTGCTGCGGCCGGGGGTCCGCTGGGCTTCGACGGTGGAAGTGAGAACCCTAGAGTTGTTCCCTGTGGCCCCGTCCTGCCCACGCTGGACCAGCTTCCTCAGATGGCCCGGCTGACACTTCAGAAGAGGGAAATAGACCCTCCACGTCTCCTGGGGCCTGAGCCCCAGGACGCACACGCTGACACTTCTGCTACATTTCACTAGCTCCACAAGGGCAGCCGGACTCAAGAACAGATGCCGCGGTCCTGCTCCTCTGTGGGTCCCACAGCCCTCTGGCATCCTCTAGCTGCGCGGGGCACTCTGGACTGTGGGCCTTCGTTGGCCCTGACGCTGCCCAGGCATCTCACACTTCCGGCCTCTCCCCAGTGTGCTCCTCAACAACTCTAGCACGCTGCTGGCCCGGGCTCCGGACCGCCACTGCCTCCCCCTGCTTCTCAGAGAAGCTCCTGCTTGGTCACCAGCTCCCTTCCTGACCGGGGGGTTTCAGTTCAGGCAGGGGTCCTGAAGATCCTGTCAGGCCCAGCAGAGTCAGGTCAGGCCCCTCCGCGGGGAAAGCCCAGTGCTCAGCGGCCGTCCACACACCCTGCTCTCACATCCGCTCCTCAGTCTCACTGCCCCCCACGCGGGAGACACACTCCTGCCCCAGGCCTCTGCGGCTCTGCCTGGCACACTTCAGGACTTAATCCCCCTTCCCTGTTCTTTCTCCTTTGTACTGGCAACATATACCGCCTTCTTTCTTCTCCTCCTTCTCCTCTTCCTTCTCCTTCTCCTCCTTCTCCTTCTCCCTCTTCTTTTTAGGTTTTATTTATTTTTTAAAATATTTTATTTATTTATTGAGAGAGAGTGAGCGAGAGAGAGAGCATGAGAGGGGAGAAGGTCAGAGGGAGAAGCAGACTCCCCGCGGAGCTGGGAGCCCGACATGGGACTCGATTCCGGAACTCCAGGATCCTGACCTGAGCTGAAGGCAGTCGCTTAACCAACTGAGCCCCCCAGGCGCCCCTAGATTTTATTTTTAAGGAATCTCTTCACCCAGCATGGGGCTCAAACTTACAACCCCGAGATGGAGAGGTGCGTGCTGCACCGACCCCCCCCCCACCGGCCAGCCAGACGCCCTGCAGCCCGCACCTCCTGTCCCTGCTAACCCCAGGCGATGCCTCCCCGCCCCCCACGCCCCCCCCCCCACTGCCGACCGCACTAGAGCGCAAGCTCCGCCTTGTCCGGGAGGAGGACCCCGCGCACGCAGAGTGTTCTCAGGAGTGCGTGACAGAGACGCCACCTCCACCTTTTCCCAGAATCAGTCCTGACGGCATCCCGCCAACTGCCATGCTCTGGAGGCATAGTTTCCAATATCTGACGTCAAAATATGATTTTCAAGGCAAAAAATAAGACTTCCATACAAATACAGAGGAACACATGTTGGGTGTTTGTTTAGCTCCCCGGTGGGGAAGCCGGCGAGGGAGGGTACAGGTCAGATACAAAACTGGCAGGTGGCCCGTGGGCAGCAAGGTCACGGCGCTCCGGGACAGGGGTCCCCGCGTCTGGTAGGACCCTTAGCTTCAAGGGCGTCAGCAGAGGCCCCTCCGGGGAGACCTTCAAGGATAGGAACGCTTCCTGTACCTGGTTTCCAAGTTTGGGGTAATTTTCTTAACCCTGGGGGCTGGCGGCCTCCTCCCCTCTCCCCCAGCCTTCGCACCTCTCCCCCTTGAATAATAATTCAAGGGGCGCCCGGGGAGCTCAGTGGTTGAGCGTCTGCCTTCAGCTTAGGTCATGATCCCGGAGACCCAGCATCCCCTCCCCACTTTGGCCCCAAGGCCCAGATCCCAACCTGGTGGGGCAGGAGAGTAGGGTGTGGCTCAAGGCAGGGGCTCTGGACTTCATGGGGTGTCAGGGCTCAGGTCGGCCCTCACTTCTGTCCCTCCCCATAAGCCACCTCTGGCAAGGGGAGTCTTTCTCATCTGCAGACCACATCCTGACTCCCCTGAGGGCCAAGCACCCCCCACAGAGGCTGTTTTGGGGAGAACCAGACATGGTGTTTTGAATGGCCCTCTAAGCCCACCGGTCATTATTTCCATTTCCGGTCTACAATAAGTCCTGCATTCCCTAGACACCCATTACAAGAGCTCTGGCTGGGAGAGGGATGGTGGGGGGAGGCTCTTGCATGACGAGGGATGGGGTCCTGGACAGGGAGCCTGGCCCAGGCGGGGGGGGGGGGGGGCTCAATCTTCCTCGTGCTGCCTGGAGGAACAGCGAGATGCTTCTCCCTCAGAGAACATGCAAAGGAGGGGCCGCCTATTTAATGAGCCCAGCAAGCATTTACAGTTAATTAGGCTTCAACACCAAAACTTCCTTAAGAAATTTCGCGCCTCCCCCACCAGGGTCTCTGACAACACTTTCTGGTCAGCCTCTGTGACTAACAGGCTCTGTGCTACCTTCTCAGCAGGTAATGGTGTCCTTGCGGCCTCCAACATCTGTCCACCAGGAGGCCCACGGGGGCGGCCCACGCCAGCATTCCACAGTGCGCCAGGGTGAGCTTCAAGCAGCGACCAAAGGCCTTTAGCTAATCAGTTGTCATCCAAGATGATGGTCTCAGGAGCTGGGACCACCGGTGAAAAGGTGGGAGAAAGGAATCAGATTTGAGTGAGAGCAGAGATGCCATCGTGCCTTGTCTTGTTTTTTAAAAAACTTGCATAGAAGTATCTATTAATATGCAAAAATGTTCATGATATACTGTTATGCTAGTAACATAAAAAAATATTATATTTATTTATTGACAGACAGAGAGAGATCACAAGTAGGCAGAGAGGCAGGCAGAGAGAGAGGAGGAAGCAGGCTCCCTGCCGAGCAGAGAGCCCGATGCGGGCCTCGATCCCAGGACCCTGAGATCATGACCTGAGCCGAAGGCAGAGGCTTAACCCACGGAGCCACCCAGGCGCCCAGTTATGCTGTTTTGAATGAAGCAGTTTACAAAATGGTGAGAGTAGGAGGAGTCAACTTTTTTGGCTTTGTTCTTATTGAGGGAAAACTAATATGACAAATATTTAACCATTTTAACGTACATAATTCAGGGTCAGTTCCTATATTTACAACACCGTGCTATTTTTACAACAATATTTACAACATTCCTTCTATCAGGTTCCGGAAGACTTTGTGAGCCTCAAAGGCAGCCTCGGATCCATAAAGCAGTCACTCCCCATCCCCCTGCCCACCAACACCGGGCAGCGACGGCAGGACTCCGGGGATTTGCCTCCCGCGGGCATTTCATATAGATAGAATCATAGGGTGTGTGTGGCCTTCTGTGCCTGGCTTCTTTCACTCGGCGTGATGTTTTCAGGTCCCATTCCTGTTGTAGCAAAGATCAGTATTTCATCCCTTTTTATGGCTCGATGACATCCCATCACGAGGGTGCACCCTACTTTGTTCACACATTCACCTGTGACACGCTTGCTTGTCCCCACAGTTTCTACGTCTTGTCTGTCATAAACAGTGTTGCTGTGAATATTGTGCAAGTCTTTGTTTGAACACCTGTGTTCGATTCTTCGGGGTCTGTACCGAGGACTGGAATTGCTGGGCCGTCTACTGTTTGGAGGAGTGACCACACTGTTTTCCACAGCGGCTGAGCCATTTCCCATTCCCATCCGTCATGTGTGAGGGTTCCAATTTCTGCACAACCTCAACACTTCTGATCGCTCTTTTTGAATTATTATTATTATTAAAGATTTTATGTATTTATTTGACAGAGAGAAACCCAGCGGCCAAACCCACATGAAAAGATGCTTAACATCATTAGTCATTAGAGAAACTTAAATCAAAATCTTGAGATATCATGTCACAACCATTATAACATGACTATAATAATATCAGTATGATATAATAATAAAATAATAATTCAAGGGGCGCCCGGGGAGCTCAGTGGTTGAGCATCTGCCTTCAGCTTAGGTCATGATCCCGGAGACCCAGCATCCAGCCCTGCATCAGGCTCCCTGCTCGGCAGGAATTCTGCTTCTCCCTCTCTCACTCCTCCTGCTTGTGTCCCCTCTCTGGCTGTGTTTCTCTCTGTCAAATAAATACATAAAATCTTAAACAACAACAACAATCTGAACAAATACCCTCCTAAACCATTGGTGATTATCTCTGGGTAGTTTGGATTGTCACTATTCTATCAGTTCTGAATTAATTGAGGCAATGTTTTCCAAGCTTTCTAATTTTGCAAATTGGTAAATGGAAAGTGAAAGTTTCCGAGCATGCGTTCGTGTTATTATGACTTCCGTGCACCTTGTATGGAATGTGAAGTCCTCGCCATATGGGGGTTTCTGGGTTAGTGGGTGGTCTCGAGACCCTGGGCCGTGGAGAGTCCCGGCTCTTTGTCGATCTGTTTTGTTTCTGCTATTCGCGGGAGCACACCTTGGGAAAAGGAAACTGAAACCGAAGCTAAATTCAGCCAGTGGCCGGGCTCTCTCCCTGACACTCCCTCTGACGTACACAGCTCAGGTTCATAAAAGGGCGGAGCAGGAGAGGGGCTGGAAGCCGAGAGACAGCCGCTCATCTGTTCCCGCGGAGGACCCGGAGGACCCAGAGGACCCAGCGCAGAGCCCGCAGCCATGGTGAGGGGTGGCTGATACGTGGGAGCAGGCGGGCTCCGTAGCGGTCAGTTTTCCTACTTCTCTGCTGGGGTCATCCAGGGGTGGAACACTGTGCCAGCCCAGTGCAGCTGCTCAGAGCTCCCCCAGGTCCCTAAGCATGAGGGGAGGGACAGGGCCCCTTCTGATGTCCGCTTGGGGTCTGGGTCTTGGAAAGCACCCCGAGATCCCTTGGCATTGGCACAGAGGGGCATTTCTGGGAATTAAGGGAGGTGAGGTGATGGTCATGGCTGGCTGGCCCCTCTTCTGGAAATGCTCCCTGCTCGCCTCCAACGCCTGGGGTCCCTTTCCTGGCAGCTGGGAGGAGAGAGCAGCTTTCCTAGGCTCTAGGAGCTTGTCCTGTGGCCAGTCATGCATGTAGTGGCCCCAGGCCTCGAGCCGAGTTCTCTGAGTCTGTGTGATGCCCGCAGGCTGGGAACCTGACGGTGAAGATGCTCAGCGGCCAGGAATTCCCGGTCCCCCTGACGGACTCCATGCTGGCATCGGAACTGAAGCGGCAGATCGCCCAGAGAACGGGCGTGCCTGCGTTCCAGCAGCGCCTGGCTACACACCCTGCCGGCCAAGTGCTGAAGGACGGGGTCCCCCTCGTCAGCCAGGGCCTGCGCCCTGGCTGCACGGTCCTGCTGGTGGTGCAGAGCTGTGACGAGCCCCTGAGCATCCTGGTGAGAAACGACAAGGGCCGCAACACCGCCTACGAGGTCCGGCTGACGCAGACCGTGGCTGAGCTCAAGCGCCAGGTGTGCCGGCAGGAGCACGCGCAGGCTGACCTGTTCTGGCTGAGTTTCCAGGGAAAGCCCATGGATGACCAGCACCTGCTGGGGGACTATGGCCTCACACCCCAGTGCACCGTGTTCATGAATCTACGCCTGCGGGGGGGAGGGCGGAGGGGCGAGACCAGGAGGGCACGCTGAGGGCTCCCCACCCGAGTCCCTGACCAAGCGCGGGTAATAAAAGTTGACCACAATATTAAATGGGTCCTTACGTTTGGTCCTTCCCCCAGCACCCCTCGCTTCTGCATCCCTGCTGATGAGGCTGAGGGAGGGACAGAGAAGGAAGTGGGGTAATGAGACCCAGGGTCACAGGGTTGTCACTAGGCTGGGGTTGCCAAGTGAAGGGACAAGTCTAGTGAGGTCAGAATAGTGATCCACTGGGACAAACTGAAGATTTCCCCACACCTTTGGGAAATTTCCTTCTAGAGAAGGAAAAGAGGCCCCTCTGCCGGAGCCCACCCCTAGTTGCAGACTGAGCCCTAGTCCCCCTCTGCACAGCGGGTTCCCATCCCCCACGTCCCCATCAGCAGATAGCATGGGGAGAGGAAGGGGTGGTCAGCTTCCTGCTGGGACCAGCACCCCAGGGAAGTGGGGAGAGGGTGAGGCCCTAGGACCTGACTGGGTGGGCTGTGAGGCAGGCCCCTCCACACCAGCCAGGGCCTGGGGCCTCTTGATTCTCCAGGACCCGTCTGCATTGGTGGGGGTGGGGGAGGGGCAGGGCCTTGAACACCATCGCCACCGGGGCAAGCCGCTGAATGGGGACTAGTCAACAGACTCAGCGCCCAGGGCCAGCAGGACAGGGGCCTCCAGGAATGAGGGGTTCCTCCAGTCCCGGTGGAAGGCTCACCCCAGGTGGGGCGCCTAATTTGGCAAAAGCTACACCAGCTTCCACACAGAACGGTTCTTTCAATACCAGTTTCCTAAGAGCTCAGGGAGCCGGATGCAGTCATTCTCAGACACAGGCAAGATGGGGGCGCTGGGCGGGGGACACAGGACGCTACTTTGGGCTAAAGTTCATGGCTCTGGGGACACTCAGACTCAGCTTTCAGACTGTTCAAGGTAATTCTGGGGAGACCCAGAAGCCCCTTTCTGGTCTGTGGGGGTCTGTATCTAGGCCCAGGGACTTCTAGGTCTGGCTTATCTGTGACCAACAGGTGCAGACGCGCCTGTGTTTGTGTGGGGGAGGGTGCTCCCCCGTTCTAGCTTCACTTCCTGGGTCCCCAGCCTCACTTCTTTGTCAACCACAAATCAGCAAGTGTGAGCCTACACCCTTGGAGGGAAGATAGGGTCCTCGTCCAGAAGGGCCTCTTCTACCACTCACGCACGGTTGTCCGGAGATCTGTGGCTGGCTAGCGGAGAGGAGGTGTGCCGCAGACCCGGCCCTGGAGATACTCGGGCCGTCTCCTCTCTCTTCCCCTCGATCTCCAGCTAAGCCAGGCTCTAATTTGTACCCGCTGGTCTCAGTTTACCCCGCGTACCTAGACCCGCTGGCTGGAGAAGCGCCCACCTGGGGGCCGAGGAGGAGGCGTGGCGGCCGGTCCGCCGCCGACCGGACACCGTCTCAGCTGGACCGCAGAGGGAGCCCTCCGCTCCGCAGTGAAGCGGGAGCTGACCCGGACCGGGAGGTGGGCGGGTCTGCGCTCCGTTCTGGCCAATCACCACAGCCCCCGGCCCACATTGGTCCGAGCCGGCCGGGGGCGCGGCCTGCTGCGGCCGCCTACTCTCCCCAACCGGCTGGGGGTCCCCGGCCTGCGCGAGTTTCCGTCCCCAGTTTCCTAAAAGAGGCGGTGGTCCCCCGTCGCGCTCTTCCCGCCAGGGGAGGGGCGCGGGCCTGCCGAGCCCGAGGGACCGCGGGCTCCCAGGACTTGGCAGCCCCTTCCCGCGTCCAGGAAGCTCCCGCAGCTCCGGCCACGGCAGAGCCTGGAACCCCTTGGAAGTCCCGTCACGTCGCCTCCAGATTATGCATTAACCCGACTGCAGCCGCATTTCCTGGGCAGGGGGGCGGGGGCTGGGAGAGAGAAGTCCGCGCGGGAGAGGGAGGGGAGTCCGCAGGGGTGCGCCGCAGAAGAGAGAGCACCCCCCCGGGTCCGCCCACCCCCACCCCCGCGCTCGGCCCGCCCTCCACCCTGGCAAGTCCCGCCACCCACCTCGGCCCGACCCAGTCCGGCCCCCTCCCTCCCACCAGCCCGGCCTCCGCCCGGCGCCGCTGTCCCGACGCTTTGTTCGCCGCCGGCGCGGGTCCGCAGGGCGCCGGGCGGGCCGGGGACCGGCGCGGGCTGGGGGGCCGGCTTGGGGGGAGGAGGGGAGGCGGGGAGGGGCGGGGCTGCCCCGGGTCCCGCCCCGCGCCGCCCGCGCTCCCACCGCCTCCCGGGAGCTGCGTCCCGTCCCGGCTAGTCCCGCTCCCGGCGCGGCCAGGCCCGCGCGCTTGCTCTGGCCGTCTTCCGCCGTCCTCGGCCCGCGCCATGGCTAGCCTGTGGCCGTCCGGCTGGGCCCCGCTGCAGCCGCTGCTGCTGCTCCTGGTGGTGGCCGCGCGCGCCCTGCCCAGCGCCGACGGGTCGTGCCCGGAACGCGCGCTCGAGCGGCGGGAGGAGGAGGCGAATGTGGTGCTCACCGGCACCGTGGAGGAGATCCTCAACGTGGACCCGGTGCAGCACACGTACTCGTGCAAGGTGGGCCCCCGTCCCCCGCCAGAAATCCCTCCGGAAGCCTGGGGTGGGGGTCTCCTCCCCCGCCATCCCGGACCCCTAGCCCGGAGGCCCTCCCTTGGAGAAGCTGGCCGCCCCTAAGACCCCCGCCCAGGCCGTGGGAACGGGCACCAGACGCTCTGCAGCTCCCGCTCCCACTCCCTTGGCGACCGCCGAGCCCCCGGGTGGGGCGCCGGGTCCCGGAAAACTCGGGAGTGCCAGAGGGAAAGTTCCTGCGGTACCGCTGCAGTCCCACCTCGCGGTGCCCAGGCCCGGGAGACCCGCTCGTGTCTGCCGCTACCCCTACCCCAGGCCCACTACCTTATTGCGAACAAGTGCGCCGCCCCCCCCCCCCAGGAATGGCTACCGCACCCCTCCCCATCAGCTATAGAAAAGGAATGGGGACGAGGGGAGGTGACGCCTTCCGCTTGGGGTGAAAGTGGGGATTTGGCCTGTGGTCAGTGCTGTCGCCCCTTCCGAGAGGCCTTTACTAGGGCAAGAGTGGGTGGTCAGGAGAGAGAGCGATGTGCACATCTAACCTCCCCACCCCCCAGGATCCTGGGGGGGTGCTGCAGTGACTAGGTGTAAGGGGCTGGAGCAGAGAAGTGGGCGGGACCGTAGCCGAGCCTCCAATGTGGAGGGGGCCCAGAGACAGGTGCCCCATCCTGGGGCTGGGGGAATTGGACCCCCTGGCCACAGGAGAGGGGGCTTGCCCAGCTTCTCCCTCAGTTGGATCCTGGGGCCCCCTGGATTAGGTTTGGTGGCTTTTTGGGTTTCCCACACACACACACAGTGCGTTCCTAGGGAGGGCTCAAGGGACCTGGCCCGTCCCTGCTCTGGCCCCTAAAACCACCCCCCTGACCAGAAATCGGATCATTCCTTCTCCATGGAGATGGGGAGGGGTGGCAGCTTCTTTGAGGTTGGCCTGTGCGAGCAAGCTACCGCTGGGATCCCCAGCCCAGCCCCCTCCCCTCCACCACACCAGGGCACGTCGCCAAGTCCCTGCAGGATTTTCCCGACTTCCTCCCCGCTGCTCCTGGGTGTGGCTGGAGTGGGGGGAGGCGACAAAAGCAGCCGGGTCCTCTCCCTGCTGGTTATCATCCTTCTAGAGCCTACGACGGGTCTGGGGTTGGGAGGGACAAGGTTGGACAAGGCTCCCCCTCCAGCTGGGCCACTGGAAGGTCAACAGAGCCCTACGGAAGCAGCAGTCCCAAGGCTCCCAGCAGGGCCCCCAGCAGGTGGGCAGGACACCATTGTCTTTAATCACCCATTCCAGAAGTCTCAGCTCCCTAGAGCTCCTGAAGAAAGGGGTTTCTTCTCAGAGAGGGTGTGGGCTCATGTCCCCTGGGCCTATGTCTCCTGTGTGTGTCAGCACAGCCTGGGGCTCCCGCGACCCTTCTGCACCCCGACCCCCCCCCCCCGAGCTGTGGGTGTCTCAGGGATCGGTTTGTTAGAGCAGGTATCCTCAGGGCCCCAGGAGTGAGAGTGTGTAGGGTGGGGCCGCCCTGTGCTGCCCAAACTTGATTTTGTGGTTCAAAGTCTGCCTTGACTGCATTCACTATAGGAGCCTGGCAGGAGGAGGGGTCTATCACCTCCAAGGGTGTGTGTGGTGGGGGAGGGTCTTAGCCCACCCACAGGGCTACAAGGGGCCAAGCTCGCCCAGAGCCCTAAGCTTGGAACCCATTGCCCTGAAATTCTAGTGTTTGTGTTAATTGCCCCTGGCTCTTGGTGGGTGGGTCGATGGGGCAAGTAGGGACATGGAAGGCAGGAACCTAGACCAGGTGGACCCCCTTCCCATATCCAGCCTGCACCGAGACAGACATTATGGGAAGTAGCTGGGGTCAGTTAGACCTCGGGGGTGGGAGTGCTGCTTCCCGAGGGGGGCGGTGTTCACTGGCTGTGTGGCCTTCTGTGCGACACGCACGGGCAGTGGCCCCCATCGTGCTGCTCTGCGTCCTCCTGGGTGGCTGACCCAAAGATCTCCATACATCTCCGCCCAGGGTCTGGGTCTCCCTGGGCATCCGGCCTGAGCAACTGAGGGGGGATGAGAAGAAAAAGCCCAGGTGCCCAGTCTGGTGCGTGTCCCCGGCCTCTGCGGCCTCGTCTCCCCCAGGGGGACCACTGAGACTCCCCTCCCTCCCACCGTGTCCATCCCAGGTTCGAGTCTGGAGGTACTTGAAGGGCAAGGACATGGTGACCCAGGAGAGCCTGCTCGACGGTGGCAACAAGGTGGTGATTGGCGGCTTTGGGGACCCCCTCATCTGTGACAACCAGGTGTCCACTGGGGACACCAGGATCTTCTTTGTGAACCCTGCACCCCCGTACCTGTGGCCAGCCCATAAAAACGAGCTGATGCTCAATTCCAGCCTCATGCGCATCACGCTGCGGAACCTGGAGGAGGTGGAGCACTGTGTGGAAGGTACTGGGCGTCACCGGGGCCGGGGGCCTGCAGTGGGCGCGCTCGGGGGAGCCCCGCACACCCTGTAGGCTGGGGCAGATCGCGCTGCGCTGACCTCCTTCCTGTCTCCCTGATCTCCCAGCTGCGTCTGGCCACCCCGGGGTCCCCGACCTCGGACGCTAGCAGGGATTCCCATGAACCACCGCCCCCCGCCCCCTGCCCCACGGTGCCACTGTCTGCTGTCCTGGAGCCCAGCAAGGCCCAGTCCTGCCAAGGGACAGGCTTCTACCTCTTCTGCTTACCCCCCTCCCCACTGCCACGGGCTCCACACCCCCTCCTGGAGGCCGCTCTTCTGAGTGAGAGGCAGGGACCAGGTGAATGAAGACCAGCTGTTTATATTCCTCAGAAGCCCAAACATCTGTCTGGACGGGCCCCAGATGCTGAGCAAACCCCTGAGTGGGGCATAGGGATTGGAGGAACCCATACCCCCCTTATGGGTTCCAAGAAGCCTGTCATTTCTGGAAAGGGGGAGTTTGGTGGGGTGGGTACGTCTAGGGGGCTCGCGATGGAGTTGTCTGTTCTCCGCACAGCATGTGTCTCTTCTGAATGGCCCGGGAGCCCTCCTCCCCAGCCCGGCCTCTGTGAGGTGAGCTGGAACCACGTGACCATGCTTCCCTGCCCCCTACCCCTTTGCTCCAGGAGAGTCCCGTTGGGGTCCGAGACCCTTTGCTGGGGAATGTGGCAGGGAGAATATGGGAACTGCCCCTCGCCCCCACATCCTGTCTGTCCCCTCCTGGCTGCCTGGGAAGGGATGCATTGGAGGGGGCGGTGGCGGGGGGAGCCGAAAGAGCGTTTCCTCCTCAGCCGCGAGAAGGGTCTGCGACTCCCTTTCTCTGGAGGCAGCTCCGTCCCTCCGACTTGTTCTTTGGGCAGCAGGGAGGTCACACCTTCTGTCTGGCTTAGGGTGTGATGCTGGCTTGGTTTCCGTGGGATCCTGGGTGGTGGTCTGAGAGGGACCGTGCAGGAGTCGGGGAGCCCTGTGGCCTTCTGCCCAGCCTCTTGTCGTCTGTTCCTGGGGCTGCTCGGGGGCCCTGGGCCCGAGCGTCGCACAGAGAGGCCAGTAGGTTCCTTCCCCGCAGTGGCGCAGGTGAGGCGCCCCGGCGTAGCCCTCACACCGAGCAAGGACTTGAGCCCCAGGCCCTGCTCTGGCCAGCTCTAGGGGATCGACGGCAGGGTGGCGTGGTGGTGGGTCAGGCTGTGGGATGGTGTGCCAAGTCTGGGGATGAGTAGGGGGCCGTCTAAGAAGAAGCTGGAGAAGAGGGGTCAAGGTCCACAGAGTCCCCTGTCCCTATAAGATAGAGTGAATGATCAACTCTACAGCTGGGCAGGTCCAGCCTGAGGGTCTGTGACTCAGTAACCCGGGCCTTCTGTGGGGTCAGAGGGCATGTGGCGGGAGAGCCGCCCCTGGACAGAACGGGGCTTGCTGTGTTGCCTACCCGTGGGCCCCTGGCTCTGGCTAGGCCGGGCGGGCCCCTCTAGAAAGGAGGGGATCCAGGGAGAGCCGCCCAGCCGGGACTGGGTGAGACCTGACCTATTGGGTGCCTTGGGCAGCCAGCACTGGGGGACCAGGCTAGGACTTGTCGGCAGCCCCCAGGAGGGGCGGAGGCATGGGACCCCCAGGGGTGTGCCTGCTGGTGAGGGTGGTCCTGGGAGAGGGCGCGCAGAGGAAGGCATTAACCAGGACAGGCTTGGGGCCAGATGGCGGGGAAGCGCTTCCCTCCCCAAAGGGAAGAAGGGGCTCAGGCCCCACTGTGAGGTGCCTGGAGGTTTTGAGCTGGGTGACATAGATCCAAACCAGGTGCCTTGGGCTGGAGGACAGGGAGGGCCAGGCTCGAGGACAGGGCTGATGTACCCCGAAGGCCCCGGGTGAGGGGGTGCCTCCTCTTGAGACCCCCTGAGCCTAAGGCACAAGATCCCCTGGAGCTAGGACCAGGCTTGGGGAAGGAATAATTCTGTGCCTACCTTCCCCAGCTGGGTGGGGGTGGGAGGATGGCCCCTCCCACTCTGTAGGAGATGAGGACCTCAGACTGCACCCCAGGACTCCATCCTGGGCTCTCTAGGAGCCAAGGCCTCACCCTAGTGAGGGGTTCGGATATACAGGGCTTGAGCTAAGCTGACTCCTCCGGATCTGACTCTGAGCCCGCTCTGTGCCCTGGGGCTCCATACTTGTCCCAGCCCCACAGGGCCCAGACGGAAGCCGATGGGCAGCCCCTAATCTCTACAGGTCATCCTGAGACCACCAGATTCCACTGTGTGCAGGAAATCCCTGTCTCTAGCGCACTTCCCTCCCCAGGCCTCCCCATCCCTACAGGCCCAGAGCGGCCAAGGTGGGGGCATGTCTTCCCAGGCCTATGTCCTGGGGCACAGCCCTGGTCTGCTCCCTTCTCAGCCCTGCCTAGGCCCTGTTCCCCACAGCGTCGGGAAGGGACACCTGCTGCTAGTCAACACACACACAGTCCCTCCCCCAGGGCCCGGGAGGTCTTCCTGGTTCTCAGGGTCAGGCCCCTTCCCCAGCCTCCAGCCTCAAGGAAGGCTCCTCCTCCCCTGTCCTCAAGTCATTGTCCTCCTCCTCCTCCTCCTCTTCCGCCCCCTTCCGCTGCCTGGGGAACCACATTCCTGGCATAACTGAGACAGGTATGTGTCCCTCCCTCTGCACCACCTTTGGGTGAGGGAGGCCTGCGCTCTAGGCGGCGTCGGCCAGAAGGAGACCCCCACCCCCGCTTTGTCAGGGAAGTAGCCGGGGCCCCTTCTAGAGCCAGCCGCCCACGCGCCGAGAGCCTGCCCGGGCTGGCCGCAGAGCAAGCGGGCATGTCCTCCATGCCTCAGCCACCTTGCCCTGGTCCGGACGGGACCCCCACGCTCCCACCACCCTCCCCACCTCCCCCACGAACACTGCTCCGAGGGCTTCTCCTAGCCCCCAGAAGGGACATGGGCCTGGCTGAAAGCCTGGGGCGCCCTTCCCTCCCCACTGGGAGCCAGAAACAGAGAAAGGAAGTGTTGTCTGCCCCCAACCGGGGCCTGGCACAGGCACGGGGTCAGAGTGAGTCTGGCATCGCCCAGCCCTGCCCTGGAGGGGGTCCTGGCAGGCCCGCTTTAGTGAGTTCCCTCCCTTCCTCCCTGCCAGGCAGCTGTCTAGGAGCCGAAGGAGGGCAGCGCTGCAGGTCAGGATGGAAAGCTAATAGTCCCTGAGCCACTTGGCTTTTTTCAGGCCCTACAGGCCTTGAGTGGGGTGTGGGCGGCAGACACCCCCAGACAGGGACCAGCTCCCCACAGTGTGGGAGTGCTGAGACGGGGGCAGGAAGATGTCCAGGGAGGGTTCTGGGATACTGAGCTTCTGTACGCCCCCCTTCCTGCCCTGCTGCCCTACTCCCCCCACATCCCTCCCTGCTGAAGCTCCCTCTTCTGCCCTCTTCTCAACTGTGGGTTCTCACACCCCGCCCAGTGTCCTCCTGGGCCCCTCCCCCAGGCAGGTCAGCCAGGAGGGCTGAGAGAGGGCAGGCCCAGACTAGAGGTGGCCTGCCCCACTCTCTCCTTCCCTTCGCTGGGGGGGGGGGGGAGTCTGCCCAGATGGGGCATGACCCCCCACTGTGCGTCCTTTCCCACCTGCTGGCTTAGGCTTTGCTGGGGCAGCCCCAGGGGGGGGCTTTGCCGGCTGAAACCAAAGGGCTTGCTCTCCTGTCACTTCCCTGGGGATGCCTCTCCCTTTGGGCCGGGCTAAGCCAGTAGAAACAGCTCTTGGCTTTTTCTAGACCCCACCCGCCCCCCTCTACCCCAAGCCCCTGCAGACTGGAAATGGAAAAGAAGCTGTTTGGGAACTGTCCTCCTTCTCCCTCTATCTTCACCGGCAGTGCCAGTGGGGGCTGGGGCTGCCCCCAGGAAGTTAGTGGGACAGGGCCCAGGCCTGGCACAGCCGCCTCCAGCAGGGCTGGGGTTAATCAGCCCTCCCCCCCCCCCCCCCCAGCCCCATGGGAATCAAAGCCCACTGCCTGCCCGGCACCACAGGAGGGTGGAAAACAGCTGCAGAAACAGGCTTCCCCCCCACACCCCTGCGAATGGGACCCAGGCCAGTTCTGCCCTGTCTCCCCCTCCCCCAACAAGAGCTGGAGGTAGAGTAGAGAAGGGACCCCCTTTCCTGCTGTGCCCTCCTAACCCTGGCAGCCCCCCTTGGCCCTGGGCAGGGGCATCAGGGCTCCCCACTCAGGCCACTGAGGCCGGGCCAGCGCTGGGCAGGGGACTAGACGTGCTCTCACCACAGTGGCCCCCACACTAGTCCGTACCCCAGCATCCCGGGAGGTGCCCAGGGGAAGTACCCACTGAGAAGACAAAGGGGGCTGAGCAAGGAGGCAGCACCCCAGGGATGGCCCCAGGCCGGTGAAGGAGGGTTGTGTGCACCTGTGTTCTGCCCTGGGGCTTAGAGCAGGGTCATGTTCAAGCCCTAGGCTGTGCTTAGGGTCTGCAGGGGGTGACCTAGGCCTCTGGAGGAGCATCAGTGGGGAGAGAAGCTCCCCTCCAAGGGGCCCCTCCCCCCAGAGCAGGTCCTGAGAACTTCCTCTGAGGAAGACCCCCTGCCAGGGGCTGCTTCCGGCTGGGCCTGGGAAGGGGGCGGGCCCTCCTGTCACCCCGCCCCCATGGAGTGGAGGCTCCGGAGAGGGGAGCTTTCTGTCCTCCCGAGCAGCCAGCTGTTTGCAGCTGTAGGGCCGCACATGTGTGTGCGCACGCGTCTGGGAGCACGGGTGCCTGCAGCCTCAGATGTCCTCATCTGTGTGCATGAGAATCTGCTCAGAGCCCAGCTGGCGGCCTGTGGTTCCTGCCACCCTTGTGTCCCTGGGCGTGGCCTGGGGTGGGAGCCCTGCAGGTGCCCGGACCACAGGGTCCCCGCCTCTGCTTGCTGTGGGCCTGGCAGAAGGCTGGGCACCTCGTCCTGCTCTGCCTCTGGGAGTGGCCACGGTGCCTTCTCAATGCCAAGATGAAAGAGCCGTACTGACAGGCCAGAGTCCCTGGGGGCCACTCAGGTTCACTCCCCCAGCAGGTGCCCGTGGACGCTGAGTCTGGCACGGGGCTCTGGGAGTGGCAGGGCCGTCAGGGAGTCAGGGTGGGTGAGGCAGGAGGGGTGTGTCCGTGGCCTGAGCCCCTCCCCTGAGTCACGCACCGGCCCTGGGAGGAGCAGGCGGCCTGGCACGGCTGTGGGAGGCACCTCTCCCTCCGTCCGTGGATGTGAGGGCCCAGTGCACATCTGGGAGAAATAAAAGCACAGATATCTGGGCCGGACTGTGGCCTGCCCCAGCCTGCCAGGGAAGAGGGCACGTGTGCCCGACTGCTCTTCCCAGAGTGGCAGGCGGTGACGCTAGGCCCCGTCGTCGCTTCGTCCAGTGGCTCCTTCCTCAGCCCGTTCACGGTGCAGGGGCAGAGCCTCCCGGGAAGCCAGCTCGCGGAAAGGGCTGCTGCCGTCCCTGCGCAGAGACCTGCTGGGGTCCCGGATGGGCTTCTCAAGGAAGCCACATGTGAACTGTGTCGAGGCGCGAAGGCAAAGGGGGATGGGACAGCAGGGGGTCTGGCGGCTATGGGGAATGGCAGGTGTCCCGGAGCCCGGGTAGCCGTGGGAGAACGGCTCTTGGCAGAGAACGAGCCAGGAAAACCGAGGGCACTGCTAAATCCCGCCGGCTGGTCCCCGCCGTGGGCCCCTGTGCCTTCCCTCTGTGCTCGCCCCGATGCTCTCCCCCTGGAGACAAACTCCCTCCCTCCTCTGTGGGTGTCTGTCTCTCTGCCCCTGTGTTCTCTGAACCCTTGCCTACCCGAGTCCCGAGTCCCAGTCACCGCCTTCATCGAGCACCCGGTTCAGACCCTCGGCCTCCCCAGGGTGCCCAGCTCAGCCAGGCCCTCCGCACAGCCCACACCCGGGCGCCTTCCTGGCTCCCCCAGCGCTCTGTTCCTCGCGGGGATGGGCAGGCCGGATGGCGAAAGAGGTGGACTGGGGGCTGCCCCCGAGGAAAGGGACAGCGGCTCTGGGCGGGCCCCACTCCGCCCCTCCCGTTTCTCCCGGGCACCTGCTCCCCTCCTCCTCTGTGCAGATGGCGCCCCCTGGTGGCCGGGACCAGGACTCCCTCCCCCAGGGCTCCCCAGGCCTGGGCTGCACCCCGGAGTCCCCCATCTCTGCTCCTAGCCCCTGTCACCTTCAGGCCTCACCCCGCTGGCATCCCCAGGACTTTGCAGTTGTGTCCTTCTGGAAGCCGTGTCCACGCGTGTGTGCAGGCCCTTCTCATCATCACGCAGGTCTCCCACAGGGCAGACCCGCCACCTGACTCTGCCCAGTGCCGGAGCGCGGACAGGCTGGTGAGGCGGGGCTGGAGGGGCCCTGCAGTGTGGGCTCACAGGCAGGCACACAGCCGGCAGGGGCCAGTGTGCCCCCCCCCCCCGGCCTCAGCTGACGTGAGAGCTCGAGGCTTGGGCCTGACATGGCCTCCTTCCCAGTGGCTGGCCCTGGCCAGCAGCGGCGTCCCGCTGTGAGATGCCCGTTGTCTGCCGAGGCCCAGAGAGGGGGATGGCTGCGGCTGGAGGGCAGACACCAGGAGACCAGGGACCGGGCACCAGACCCCTGTGGCTCTGCGCCAGCTGGGCAGCCTACGCATGACCCATCTGCGCCGCGGCCGCTGCACTTTCTGTCCTCGTGGTGCGCATGTGGAGACCCCCAGGGAGTGGGGGACGGACAGACGAGGTGGCTCTGGCCGGGGGGCCCGGCATTCGCGGTGCATGTGGGGCGTGCACTGTGACCATGCCGAGCCGGAAGGTGCTGCCTCCCCTCCTCCACTCCATCCTCTCTTAGGAGACTGAACCCAGGTCCCTCCAGAGTGAGGAAGGGGCCATCAGGTTGCTGGTGGGCGGACACCCGGTCCTCTCCAGACCCGTCCCCCACCTTCCTTCTCTGGTCCATAGAAGGGCCTGGAGAGCCTTCGTGTGTGCCCAAGTGTGTGTCGTGTGGGTGAGAGGCAGGGTTCGTGCTGCCTGAAGGTGCGAGTGTGTGTGCAAGCTGCCCAGTGTGCATTCCTGCCAGTGAGGCAGGAGTGTGTAACGCCCACAAACCTGGGTGTGTGCATGGTAACCCCTGCAATGCCGGACGTGCGTGTGCCGTCACACGGGGCTGTGTGAGCCCAGAGACCAGAGGGGCTAATTTCTGGCTCAGAATGTGTCTGTGTTCCTTCCTAGGGCAGGCGCCTGTGGGGGCTGGTCAGGGCTGAATGATTTTGAGTCTGAAGATCCCAAAATAGCTCTAGTAGCCTGTGCTCCCCTCCCCCCTGCTGGGTCTGGGGCCTCAATGGCCCTTTGTCTCTCTGAAGGCCTGGAGCCCCCTGTCGGGGGCTCAGACTCTGACTGGGGCCGGAAGGACAGGCTGCCTGCTGGTTCCCCTTCCCCCAAGCCAGGCCCTCAGCCCCACCCCCGGGGGGCCAGTCTCCACCCACAGAGACAACTCTTTGCCAGCCCCCCCCCACGGGCCCCCCCGCAGCCCCGACTCACACTCCCAGGCTGTGGTTCCTTCACACCGCCCCCTCCACCCCCGTCTCCCCATGCTGCTGCGGGGTAGCAGGCAGGGTCTGTGTGTGAGGGCATGTGAGCATTGCCTGGGGTCTGACCCCTGGCACTGTGCGCGGGGCCCTTTCTGAGCCAAGGGATGTGGGCCCTGCAGGACTGCAGCAACAAGTAAGTGGGAAAATGTGTGCACCGCCTGGGCTCTGAGCCAAGCGCTGCCCCAAGAAGATAAAGAGTTAGACCCTGGCCTGCGTGCTCCCGTCGCTGCGGCCCTATCCATGCCAAGGTGCAGGCAGCTGCGGTAGGGGATGGGAGGCCTGAGGAGGTGAGCCTGCTGCGGGGCCACTGCCGTGGGAGCTGAGGCATCCACGCTGTTCATTGGTTTTTCCTGCAAAGTTGCATGACCTTTCATTAGGATCTTAGGTCCAGGCTCGAAGAGGTTTGAAGACCCCCCCCCCCCCCCCCCCGTCGTGGGTGGCGGGACCCGGACAGGATGGGCCTAGTGTGCCTGGCCACAGGAGATGGACCTCCAAGGAGACCCTGGCTGGCTGGCAGGTAGCCGCTCTGGCTGAGGAAGGAGGAGGGTCAGAGGGTTGGGGGGAATGTGGAGGGACTTCCCTGACCAGGAGCTGGGCGGAGCTCTAGGGACTCGGTTGTGACAGCTGAACACAGCATGGGATGGACAGAGGAGCTGGAGGCTTGCTGGGAGCTGGGCACTACCGTGTCTGTTGGTGCCCTGGGTGTTGCTGTGGAGGGGTGCAGAGCTGGCACTAGGAAGGGCTTGTGCCAGGGCAGAGGGGCAGCCCCGATCCGAGGGAGGAACCGCAGGGAGGGGGTGTGGTCAGTGCTTGCTTGCCCAGGTGGACCGAGATGAGATCTGAGTGGCCCAGGGTAGGACCGCTGGCTGTGGCAACAGCAGTCTGGCCGAAAGGGGGAGCTGCTGCCCGCTCCTGCACCAACTCCTGGGGGGCCTGGGCGGGTAAGACTGGGAGTGGATGGCCGTGTGTGGGCAGCGTGGGACTGTGTGTACACGCGTGTGACTGAGCGTGGGGGGCGGGGCGGTGGTGCAAGTAGGGCCCTTCCAGCTGGGGTGGCCGAGCGGGGCAGCAGCCCTGGGAAGGAGCTGACCAGAAGGGGTCCTGGGCTGGGGCTGCGCGGACTGGACCCTAAGAAGAGGGATCCTCTGCGTCTTGGAGGCCAAGCTTCCTCTCCCCGTCTCTCCAGAAAGGGCTGGCCGCCTCTCAGAGGGGCCGCAGAGGCCACTGCAGGGTTAGCAGGCCCGGGCTGGTCCAGGGACCGAAGGCGGTAGGCGCGGACGGGTCCCTCTCAAAGGTCTGCGGGCGGTGGAGGGATGGGGGTGCCGCGGAGTGAAGGGTTAGTCACAGAGACGGCCACTTCCGGGCTCCCCGCTGCGGAGGGTGCGACGTGACCGGTACGCCCTGGCGGGCAGGAGCTAGGAAAAGGGCGGCCTCGGGCGGCGGCGGCGGACGCGGGGCCCAGCGCTCCGGCCCGGCTGTGACGTCACGGCCCGGGCCTTCCCCGGCGGCCTCTGGGGGGCGCGCCAGGCTCGCGGGACCGGGCCTCCCCGGCGACCGCTGACGTAATGCTTCGGGACAAGGGGCGCATTTGCATGTTCCGCTCCCCGTCCGGAGGGGAGGCGGGAAATACGCGGGTGCTGGGAGGCGTCGCTGTCAGTTCGCAGGTGGGGGTGGGCCTGGGTCGCCACCCCCGCCCTCCGGGTCGGGCCCGCCCGCTCACCACCTGTGCGTGGACCTGGGGGCCCTCCCCCCACCCGCACCCCGCGGCCACCGATGCGGTCCTGCCCGCGGGCCCAGCCCCCCCGCGGGGAATCGGGATGAGCCTCCCGCTCTGCAGGGGGAGCGCCGTCGGGGACCCGCCCAGCCCCTGACCCCACCCCAGCCCTTCTCCGTCCGCCCACCCCGCCCCCGCACCTGCTCCTCCCCCCTCCCCCGCGCCCCTCTCCCCACGACCCCTGTTCCTTGCCCGGCCCCGGCCCCCCACCCCGGCGCCCCCACCCCTGCTTCTGCCCCCCGTCTGCCCCTGCGTTCCCTTTTGTGCCGCCGCCCTCCCGTCCTCTTCCGCCCGATCCTGTGCTCCGCGAGCCCCGACTCCCCGCGGACAGCGGGGTCCCCGGAGGCGGCTTCCTTTGTCTCCGCTCCCCGCCCTCCTTCCGCGGCGCCCCTCGCCCCGCACTCACCGCCTCAGCCCCGGCGAGGGCGACTGCACGGCGGAGGCGGGAGCCCAGGCGCGGCCCTCGGAGGCCGGCTCTTTATTCTCTCCCCGCCGACGCGCGCGCCGCCCCTGCTCGCTGCCATCGCCGCTCCCGCCGCGGCTGCGGACTGGGGACCCTCGGCGCCCCGCACCCCGCCGCCAGCGCCCCTCGGAGCGGCCCCTCGGGAAGCCGGGCGGGGGGGGACGGGGGCTCCGGGAAGACGGAGCGCCACCGGAGCCCTGCGGACGGCCGCCGGCACCTACGGCTCCCGGCTTGCGGACACCAGGGGCGGCCGCCGGCTGGCCGGTAGTTTCTCCTCTTCCTCCTGAGAATCCTGCACACCTCCCGTGATGAGCCTCCAGGGCCGTGGCGCGGTCCTGGTGCTCTCCCGGCAGTGACTGGCGCTGAACTTTGAGCACCTACCTGCTGTCAGCCGCCCCGGGGGTCCCAGCATGGGGGGAGTTGCCCCGAAGAGGCCCAAGGGCACCCCTTGAGGAACCCCCGCACCTCGAGAGTGCGGACTGAGGAACCCAGGGCCATGCCTCCGCTACCTCTGGAGCGGGACCCCCGGCAGCAGCGCGGGGTCTCCCTGCTGGTGCGATATGTCATGATCCCCTGCAACGTCTGCCTGATCCTGCTGGCCGCTTCCACACTGGGCTTCGCCGTGCTGCTTTTCCTCAACACCTGTACGTCGTTGCCGGCGTGGCCACCCTGGGCCAGGCTCATGTGACCCTCCTGCTGGCTGAGTTCCTTGCCTCAGCCACGGCCCCACCGACGGGGACAGGCGGGGCCACACAGAGGCCACCCGCTGAGATGTGGCTCACGGGGCCACCGGCATCTTCTGAGGACAGGAGGGGCCCTTCTGTGGATCCCGGGGCCCCTGGAAGCTTGTCCTTGGGCTCATGCGGGGCTGACCCTCATCCTGAGCTGCAGAGACAGCTTTCTCTGGGACTCGGGGAGGAAGGAACAGCTGACCCCACTGCAAGTGGGCCTAGGGCCGGGCTCACCTAGGGAAGAGGTGGCTGCCCATCCCCCTGCTGTCAGGGCCCCACCTGGCAGGTGTCAGACCATGTCCGTACCACGGAAGGGCAGAGAAAAGCAAGGGCCTCTGCTTTGACCGCCCAGAGGCTTTGGCCAGTCCTCAGGGCTCAGAACGGGGCCAGGGAAGGGATGGGCGTGGGCCCTGGTGTAGAGGGGAGTGCAGGGGGGCAGAGGCCGCGGAGGCATGGCCCTGGGTTCCTCAGTCCGCACTCTTGCGGCTAACTCAGATATTTGGTTTTTCTCCAGATAAACCTGGGGCCCACTTCACACCAGCGCCCCCAACGCCTCCGGATGGTGAGTCGAGGGGGGCCCTCGGTTAGTGACGGGCTGTACGTGGGAGACGTGCCTGGGGGGGCAGTGGTGCTTTTGGGGGTCGGGAGCCGTTCTTCGGGTTTGCGCACCGGATCTATCAGGTGTATCTGGAGCAGAGAGGAGGCTACATGACGGAGCCCGGGTCCTTCCTGGGGGGCCTACGTGCTGGACAAGTAGAGGGCGTGCGGAGTCCTTGGGCCTGGGCCTGACCCTGTGTTGGCATGGACCATCGCACACACGCATGGCTCCAACTTCTCTGGGCCTTAGCCTTCTTGGCCAGAAAATCAAGAATAAGTCCTGAGGCTGCAGGTGGCGAGGTGGGCCAGACGATATGTGCAAGGGGTGGGGGGTCATGGCAGAGCGATGACTGAGGTCTTGGAGAGCCTGTCCGTGGACTGAACAGCCTGGGTTGGCTTTTTTGACCCTCCCTGAGGGGCCTGCTGGTCTGTGGGCCAGTGTAATTAAGCTAATGTGACGGGAGAGGGGATGAAGCTGTTAGGGCCACAGGAAAAGGGCAGCTTGGGGTTCTCTCCTTGGGTGGGGACAGCGAGAGCTTCCAAGTCTGTGCTCAGTACCTGAGCCGCCTGCTGGGTGGGTACCTGCCCATGTTCATAGAAGTCACTTATAGAAGGCTATCCATTATCCATATAAGGGACAGGGGCTCTAGTGGCCTGGGGGCTGGAGACCAGACTGAGTCTCCCACCAGCTGCCGGCAAGAGGCCTGGGGCTGTCTGCATTGACAGCCTGCCCTCAGCTTCTGATCCTGAAGCCTAAGAGCCTGGTGCGTCTCCTTTGCTTTGCACACATCCCTGTCTTCCCTGCGGCGGCACACGTGGGCCCCCACACCCACACTCTGATCCTGCTGCACACTTGGGGACCGCTCTATGCCATGGCCATCGTCATCCTTCATAGGCATACACACTGGGCAGGGCTCGGGGCGTCCCTTCCATCCCCCAACTCGCCCAAGACCGGAGGGGACTTAAATATATCCGCTCCAACCAGTGGCTATAAAAAAAGCACTGCCGCCTCCAGCCCAGCGCCGCGTGAGGGGCCCCTGGGCACGCAGGGAGCAAGACCACGCAGGGCTGCCGAGTGGCCGGAGAGAGCCTCCTGTGGGAGCCGGAGCTGGGTGCGTGCGGCAGAGCGTGTGGCTCAAGGACACACGGGTGCCCTACCTGCATTTCTGAGCGGCTGCCTCCATAACACTGAAGGGCTAATACAGGCGTGGGGCTAGTGGCACTGGTGGTTCTGGTCTCCTGCCTCCAGTCCCTCCCCTTGCAGTCCACCTTCCATACACCTGACCCAGCGCTCCGGGCTCGCTGATCACAGCTCCGTTGTCCTCATCACCTTCCTCCCCTAGTTCCTCTCTGGGGGGGGGGGGGGGACAAAGCAGAACCCTGGGCTGTGGAGGGAGAGTGCAGGTCTTGGGTAGGGAACATACTAGTCATCCAGAAGTAGAGGTCTTCATCGGAGGGGTTGGGGTTTGGGGAGGGGTCTGGCTGGCCGGGAACAGACACTCTGCCACCAGCCCGGGAGCCTGAGGTTGTAATGGGAGAAGGACCGAGTCTTTGGCCAGTGGGGTCAGGACTCTGGGAGAGGCCCTGGTCAGCAGGTGCAGAGGGAGCCAGAGCAGTCAGCTGGATCTCAGCACGTGCCTGGGAACCTGGCCTGTAGTGTGCCGGGTCCTTGGGCAAGGACGATGAGAAGAAAGTGCCAAGGGGAGAGTGGAGGGAGACAGCAAGTGCGAAGAGGCCTCCCAGCGGACAGCGTCTGAGTTGGAGTTGGGCCAGGACAGAGGGGAGGCCGGTGTGACGAGAGTTCTCATTCCTGCCATTACTGTGGCCGCTGACCCTCCACCTGGAGTCGTGTGTGGGGCACCCCACAAGCCCGTGCAGGTACTGGCCCGGTGAGCCCCCACGGTAACCCTGGGCAGTAGGTCCCACTGTCCCCGCTCACAGCAGGAGGTGCTGGCCCATGGTCACTTGCCCGCAGTCACGGGGCAGGTGAATCAGAGCCGGCAGGAGCCTGGCCCTGGGGTCCGCTGCAGCAGGCACACAGGTGGGGTGGGAAAGAGGAAGGCAGGAGCACGGGTGGCGCAGGGTCTTCAGGCTGGGGGTCCAGGCTGGCCCCACCCTTGCCGCAGCCCCCCTGTTCGCTCCGCCTGTGTGGGGTGGGGGTAGGGGTGGCTGGTCAGACCTGAAGGAGCCTGAGCTCCCTTTGGGGCCGTGCCGTCCCCAGAATGATGGTGCTTTCTCCGTCCTGCCCCACTTCCTGAGCCTGCTGGGAGGAGAGGTGGGGGGAGCCACCCCGCCCTCTCCACCATGACTTATTGATGAGAATTAGACCCAATGAAACATTTATTAGATGAAGACATCTGCAGCCCAGCCTGTGGGGGTGCCGTCCTGGTGGGGTTCCTGAGCAGTCAGCCTGCCCTTCTTCGGGAGGGGCTGTCCCCGACAGCTCTGGGTTTAATGTCCCCAAGCCTTCTGCATTCCTGCAGCCGTCAGGACTGCGGTCCCTCACCGGTGGGGGTCGGGTGGCCACTTCCTCGGGGTGTGCTGGCAGTTTTTAACTAGAGAGTTAGAAACTAAAATGTTTACAGAGGAAAAGGACAGGTCTGCAGAGCCCCTGCGCTCAGCCTCCCGGGAGAGGCTGCTAGTTAGCGCAAGGTGGGGCAGCAGGGCTGGGGAAGAGGTGTGCGGAGGGGAGGGCGTTCACTGAGGCGGGGTTCTGGAGGATAGGCGGGGAGGTGCAGGCATGTGAGTGCCTGAGGGGCCTCAGAGAGAGATGCCCCATCAGCTTTCATCCGGGGAGACCTGGGAGGGCTGGAGGACCAGGAAGCTTCGAGAAGGCCACATGAAGAAAGGCACAGCTGAGGGACCTGGGGGAGATGCGGAAGGGGAGGGGGCCAGGCAGGGAAAAGCCCAAGAGGCGTGGCCCACACAGAAGAGATGTGGGAGTAAAGAGGAACATGGGGGAGGCCTGGGACTAGGGTGCCGAGGAAGGGCCCAGAGCCAGATGGGCAGTGTGGGACCTGACTCCAGAGACTGCCTGACCTCAGAGCAGAGGTGGTGGGGGCGGGGCTGGTGTTGGACCCCCGAGCAGCCCCCAGGAAGGGGCCAGGGCCAGGGCTCTGAGGAGGTAGGTCAGGAGTGAGCGGAGGGCCTTTGATTCTGATGTGAGGAGGGGGTGGGCTCCTAAGCAAGGTGGGGCGGATCCCCTGGGACAGCGTTGGCCTGGGGGGGTGCATCTTGCACTGCTGCTGGGGCAACTCCCGCCAAGGGGGACTCATGACTCCCTGCAGGGTCTGGGAGACGCCCCTCCTCTGCAGCTGAGAAGCTTCCACTCCGAGGAAAAGCTGTGGGGCCCGGGGGTTGGAGAGGGGAAGGGGCCAGGCCCTGTCAGCGGAAGCCGGCGTGCCTGGGCGCACGTGTGTGTGCTCCGGACAGCGTGGACACGCACGGCGTGGGCGGAGGTGTCCGTGGGGGCTCGTGACCGAGCACGCGGAACGCATCTCGAGGTCTCGGCGGGCGTGTGGACACTGCAAGTGCACAACACTGGTGCGCGGCCTGGGCGGGGGACGCGCGAGCGCTGACCTTCTGCCCCGCCCCCAGCCTGCCGCGGAACGCTGTGCGGCTTCGGCGCCGTGTGCGAGCCCGGTGCCGAGGGCTCAGGCCGAGCCTCCTGCGTGTGCAAGAAGAGCGCGTGTCCTGCCGTGGTGGCGCCAGTGTGTGGCTCCGACGCCTCCACGTACAGCAGCGAGTGTGAGCTGCAGCGGGCGCAGTGCACTCAGCAGCGCCGCATCCGCCTGCTCAGCCGCGGGCCCTGCGGTGAGTGCGCGCGTCCCAGGTGGGCTTCCCGGAGGTGGCGGCGGGACGACTTCGTGACCCCTCCCCCACCCTCGCCACCCCGCTCAGCTGGGGGCGGTGAGTGCACGTCCCAGGTTGGCTCTCCAGCGGGGATGGCGCGGATAGCTTCGTGACCCCACCCTGCGCCCCCTGCCCCCAGGGTCCCGGGACCCGTGCTCCAACGTGACGTGCAGCTTCGGCAGCACCTGCGCGCGCTCAGCAGATGGGCAGACAGCCACGTGCCTTTGCCCCGCCACCTGCCAGGGGCCCCCCGACGGCCCGGTGTGCGGCAGCGATGGCGCCGACTACCCCAGCGAGTGCCAGCTCCTGCGCCACGCCTGTGCCCGCCAGGAGAACATCTTCAAGAAGTTTGACGGCCCGTGCGGTGAGCCCCGCCCCTGTGAGCCTAGCGTGACTTCTGCGTGTGTTTGCGTGCCGCGCTCCTCGACCTCTGCCCTCCCACCTTCTAGACCCCTGCCAGGGCGCCCGCAGTGACCCGAGCCGGGTCTGCCGTGTGAACCCACGCACGCGGCGCCCCGAGATGCTGCTGCGGCCAGAGAGCTGTCCTGCGCGGCAAGCCCCGGTGTGTGGGGATGACGGGGTCACCTATGGCAATGACTGCATCATGGGCCGCTCGGGAGCTGCCCGTGGCCTCCTCCTCCAGAAAGTGCGCTCTGGCCAGTGCCAGCCTCAAGGTAGGGGCTCCTGGGGGAGGGCCCAGCCTTGACACTCTGTGTGAACCCCGGCCCTGCCTGTCCCCACGCTCTCCCGCACTCCCCCGCTGGTGCCCACTCACCACCTCTCGTGCCCATGGATCCCCTGCGTGGCCCAAGTAGGGGCTGGCGCGGCACCCTGGGCCGTCTGATCTCCTTGCTTCGCCCCCCAGACCAGTGCCCAGATGTGTGCAGGTTCAACGCTGTGTGCCTATCCCGCCGAGGCCGCCCCCGCTGCTCCTGCGACCGCGTCATCTGTGACGGGGCTTACACACCCGTGTGTGCGCACGACGGGCACACGTATGACAGTGACTGCTGGCGCCAGCAGGCTGAGTGTCAACAGCAGCGCGCCATCCCCGCCAAGCACCAGGGCCCGTGTGGTGAGCAGCAGGGGGTGGGGCCCGTGCTGGGAGCGGGCTGGTCCTGCGTCGCTCCGTCACCTGTCATCACTACCATCTCCATCCGACTCATGCTCCTCCTGGGGTCCGGGGGGCCCGGCAGGGCTGCTCTCTGTAGACTCTGGGGCAGGGGATTCTGGGGGGGCGGTGCCTGGAGCCCCCAGGGGACAGTGGGCAGAAGGAGGCCTCTTTGGTCAGGCTCCCTAGTACCCACGTGAGGCCATCTTGCCCCATCCTCCTCTAGGCGCTGGTGCCCCCACAGAGGCAGAGTGAGGCTCAGTGTGGGGGCGGGGCGGGGGCTGCTGGGGCTCTGCCAACCCCCCACTCTGTGTCCGTCGGTTGGTCTGTCCGTGCACTCCCTCTCTCCGCGTCTGTATTCTCTCCTCTGTCCTTCCTTCCCTCTCTGCTCCGCCTCTTGTGTCTTCCAGCCTGACCTGCTGGCAGGATGACGTTCCGCGCGCCTGCCGCCAGGAGCCCGCAGCCCGAGGTCTGCCCCCGGCACAGCAGGGGGGGGTGGCTCGCTGCTGCCTGGCCTTGTGGTCCTCACAGCAAGTGCACAGACACCTCCTCCCCTTTGTGGCCCTGGGTGTGGCTGTGGCTGCAGACTTCTCCCCTGCAGGGAGAGAGCCCCCCCTGCCCGCAAGGACAGGTGCCCCAGGGCTGCTGGTGGCTAGCGGTCAGGGCCTGGGTGTCCGCATGAGCGTGGCCCTCCCCTTACCCACCCTGGTGGGCAGTCAGGGAGCTCCTGTGTCTTGGGGACAGCCCCCCCAGCACCGGGCAGGGGACGGAGGCTGTTGGGGCTGTGTCCCTGTCTGCATCTGCCGTGTGTCTGTCCCTTTCTCTGCTGTGTCCGGGCATTCGGCCTTCTCCCCGTCCACTTTCGCTGTGCTGTCCCCACCCTGGGCACGGGTGTGCTGCGTGGGGCTGGGGGCTCTGTGCGGAAGCCTGGAGGACAGGAAGAGCTCACCGAGTGCCCGTCATCTCCCCAGACCAGCCGCTGTCCCCGTGCCTTGGGGTGCAGTGCCCATTTGGGGCGTCATGTGCCGTGAAGAACGGCGAAGCGGAGTGTGTGTGCCAGCAGGCGTGTTCGGGCGTCTACGACCCCGTGTGCGGCTCTGATGGCGTCACGTACGGCAGCACGTGTGAGCTGGAAGCCGCGGCCTGCGCGCTGGGACGGGAGATCCAGGTGGCTCGCCGAGGACCCTGCGGTCAGTGGTGGGCCCGTGAGGCGTGCTGGGGGGTGGTGAGTCCTGGCTGCCGTGGTGACGGAGCCTCTTCCTCAGACCGCTGTGGGCAGTGCCGGTTTGGAGCTCTGTGCGAGGCGGAGACCGGGCGCTGCGTGTGCCCCTCGGAGTGTGTGGCCGTGGCTCAGCCCGTGTGCGGCTCTGACGGGCACACGTATGCCAGCGAGTGTGAGCTGCACGTCCACGCCTGCACACAGCAGATCAGCCTGCACGTGGTCTCGGCGGGACACTGCCGTGAGTGGGGCGTGGGGCGGGCAGGCTGTGGGCCCGTGGGCCCCTCCGCTGGGGGTCCGCTGACCCCTGCCCGGCCCCGCCCTCTGCAGAGACCTGTGGAGACACGGTGTGTGCTTTCGGGGCCGTGTGCTTGGCGGGGCAGTGTGTGTGTCCCCGGTGCGAGCGCCCCCCACCCGGCCCCGTGTGTGGCAGCGACGGCGTCACCTACGACAGCACGTGTCATCTCCGGGAGGCCGCCTGCCAGCAGCAGACGCGGATCGAGGAGGCCCGGGCGGGGCCCTGCGAGCAGGGTAGGCGCAGGGATGCTGGGCCCGGGCTGCCGCGTGTCTGCCCCCAGCAGGACCCCGCGGGTGACCCGGCCCCTCCCCGCAGCCGAGTGTGGCTCTGGAGGCTCCGGCTCTGGGGAGGACGGCGAGTGTGAGCAGGAGCTTTGCCGGCGGCACGGCGGCGTCTGGGACGAGGACTCGGAAGACGGGCCCTGCGTCTGTGACTTCAGCTGCCACGACGTCCTGAGGAGCCCGGTGAGCCCCCCGGCTCTGGGCAGGCAGCGGGGACGCGGCCGGGGCCACGCACACTGACTCCAGCCCTGCAGGTCTGCGGCTCAGATGGCATCACCTACGGCACCGAGTGCGAGCTGAAGAAGGCCCGGTGCGAGTCGCAGCGAGACCTGTACGTCACGGCTCCGGGCGCCTGCCGCGGTGAGTGGGCCCGCAGGGTGCGGCGGGCCGCGCGTGCGTCTGTGCAGGCGTCTTCGTGTTCCTCTGTGAGCGTGTTCAAAGGCGTGTGTGCACGCGGGTTGCGGCGTGCGTGTGCTGTGCGGGGCGTGGATGCGCAGAGGGGCCCACGGAGCGCAGTGCGGGCATAAGTGCCTCGCGGCCAGCCCACGCGCGCCAAGCCCCCGCCCGCTGCGTGCAGGACGCGGCTCAGGGCTGCGGAGGCTCTGAGCACCCGTCGCCTGGGCCCCCGCCCGGTGGCGCACTAGCGAGGCCTAACCGTCCGGACACCGCCTTCCGGGGCAGACCGTGGCGATCCAGGAAACGTGGCACGTTACTGCACTTCTGCACGTGTGTGTGCCTCTTTGCCGTGTGCGGTTCCGGGGGAACGCGGGTCGATGTGTACGCGCGTGTGTGTTGTGCGTGTGCCGGTTTGTGGACACGCAGCTGGAGCAGGCCTGGTTCTGGCCGCACGCGTCCCTGCGCGGCTGCACGTCCGTGAGCTCTGGGTGCGGTGCTGTGTGCGCGGCTGGTGTGGCGCCCTCCCCTGTGACCAGAGCTCAGATACCCTGGTGGAAGTCGGCCTCAGGACAGCGAGTGGTGACAGCGAGGGGAGGCCGAGGGGAGGTGGCCACGCCCGAGTGGACACGTGGCCGGCCCCTCCCTGCAGGCCCCACCTTGGCCCCGCTGCCGCCCGCGGTCCCCCTGCACTGCTCCCAGACCCCCTACGGCTGCTGCCGGGACAACGTCACTGCGGCCCAGGGTGTGGGCCTGGCCGGCTGCCCCAGTGAGTACTCTAGCCCGGCCCCTCCCCACAGCCACGCAGGGCCCTGCAGCCGCAGTGACCGGAGCCCGCCCTGGCCTTGCAGGCTCCTGCCACTGCAACCCCCACGGCTCCTACGGCGGCCCCTGTGACCCAGCCACGGGCCAGTGCTCCTGCCGCCCGGGGGTCGGGGGCCTCAGGTGTGACCGCTGTGAGCCTGGCTTCTGGAACTTCCGTGGCATCGTCACCGATGGCCGGAGCGGCTGCACCCGTGAGTGCCAGGGGCCACGGCCAGTCCCCAGCCGAGCGTTCCCACCTATCCGTCTGGTCCCCGTGCTCCTCGTCTCACCTGCTCAGACCCGGGCCCGAGCCACACCAGGCAGGCAGGGGCCGGGCCCGGGAGCCAGTGAGGAGAGCGGCCACAGACCTCAGGTCCTCCCCGTGCCTCCCAGCCTGCAGCTGTGACCCCCGGGGCGCCGTGCGGGATGACTGTGAACAGATGACCGGGCTGTGCTCCTGTAAGCCCGGGGTGGCCGGACCCAAGTGCGGGCAGTGTCCAGATGGCCACGCCCTGGGCCCTGGAGGCTGCGAATCAGGTGAGAGCCAAGCCTGGCCCTGACCTTGGCTCCCTGTGCGGGGGCTGCGGCCTGAGCTGGCGGGTCTCCCGTGTCTGCCCCAGACTCCTTGGCGCCCGGGACGTGTGCGGAGATGCGCTGTGAATTTGGGGCGTCCTGCGTGGAGGAGGCTGGCTCTGCCCACTGCGTGTGCCCAACATCCACCTGTCCGGAGGCTAATGCTACCAAGGTGAGGGCTGGGATGGCCCGGAGGGCGGGGGGTGGGGAGGGGCCTGCCCCCAGCATCCTTGCCCGGTGCCCCAGGTCTGCGGGTCGGACGGAGTGACCTATGGCAACGAATGCCAGCTGAGGACCATCGCCTGCCGCCAGGGAGTGGATGTCTCCATCCAGAGCCTCGGCCCGTGCCAGGGTGAGGCCCCGTCCACTGCCTCAGCCGACCCAGACGGCCTGACCTGGGGCTCACCGCCTGCCCCAGCCCTGCACTCAGACTCTGTCCCTCCCGCAGACGCTGTCACCCCTGCTGGCCGCCCAACACCTGCGCCTGTGGCGGTGTCAGGGCTCAACCTGAGCAGGGCGCTGCCTGCCCCCGCCGGCGCCCCCCCCCCGGCTCCCAGCCAGCCCACTCCTCGGCCCTCGCCGGGACCTCGGACCACAGCCAGCGTGCCCAGGACTGCCGCGAGGCCGACCGTGCCCCCCACAGCCCCCGCCCCAGCGGCCGGGCTCCCCACGGCTGCCTTCGGCGAGTCTGGCAGTGCTGACGGGAGCGGCGACGAGGGCCTGAGCGGCGACCTGGAGGCCAGCGGGACCGGCTCAGGGGGTGAGTGGGCATGGGCTCAGGCGTAGGGGACGGGGCCCGGGAGGGTCACCTGCAGGGCCAGGCTGAGCCTGTACCTCCCCAGGACTCGAGCCCTCCGACGCTGGCCGCTCTGTGACCCCTGGGCCGCCCATGGAGCGGGCTTCTTGCTACAACTCGCCTTTGGGCTGCTGCTCGGATGGCAAGACGCCCTCGCTGGACGCACAGGGTTCCAACTGTCCCGGTGAGTGGGCACCCGGGGGCCGGGGTGGAGCGTGGATGGCAGCAGGACACGGCCGGGAACGCTGGCTCCCCTCCCAGGCCGGCAGGAGGCCCGCCCCGCAGGTGGCCCCTCAGGGCTTACGGTCTTCTGACTGGGCGCACGCGTGAGCGTGGTCTTGGGGGCGCGGCACAGGCACGCACACCACGCGGGTGCCCAGGACCCTGCGGCTAACTTGTCTTTCCTGTTGCAAGCCGGCCTGGAGCACTGCTCCGAGAGTCCACCGGTAACTGGTGCCAGCCCTGCCCCGGGACCCCACTAACCTCATGACCATCTGACTAACCTGCCCCGCACCCCGTGTGGCTTGCTGCTGGGGCCTGTGCCCGTGGCCCGCCCAGAGGGCAGGCCGGAATCCACAGGGCCTCACTGCCCTCTCCCCCACAGCCACCAAGGCCTTCCAGGGTGTCCTGGAGCTTGAGGGGGTCGAGGGGCAGGAGCTGTTCTACACACCGGAGATGGCCGACCCCAAGTCTGAGCTTTTTGGGGAGACCGCAAGGAGCATCGAGAGCGCAGTATGTGCCCTGGCCAGCCACTGGCCTCCCTCCCAGGCCAGACCCGGAGAGGTGCTGGAGTGGGCGGGACGGACCGCCTGGCCCCGGGCAGCGCCCCAGAGCCCTCCCCCACTGCCCCCCCACAGCTGGACGACCTCTTCCGGAACTCAGACGTTAAGAAGGACTTCCGAAGTGTCCGCCTGCGGGACTTGGGGCCTGGCAGCTCCGTCCGTGCCATTGTGGACGTGCACTTCGACCCCGGTGAGTCGCCCGGCCCGGGCCCTCCCAGGAGGCAGGCAGTGTCCGAGCGGGGCTCTCCCATGCTCTGTGTCCCTTCCTCCTCAGCCACGACCTTCAGGGCGTCCGAGGTGGGCCAGGCCCTGCTCCGGCAGATACAGGCGTCGCGGCGCCGGTCCTTGGGGGTGAGGCGGCCCCTGCAGGAGCACGTGCGCTTTATGGACTTCGGTGAGTGCCGCCGCCGCTCGCCCGGCCCCTCCCCTGCCAGCCCCAGGACCCGTGCCCCTGACGGCCCCTCTACCCTCAGACTGGTTTCCTGCGTTCTTCCTGGGAGCCACCATGGGGGCCACAGCCGCCGCGGCCACGGCCAGAGCCACCACCGTAGCCCACCTGCCTTCCGCTGTGACCCCGCGGGCCTTCGACCCCAGTCACACCAGCCGGCCAGCGGGCAGGAGCACGGCCCTGCCCACCACACGCCAGCCCCCCACCACCGCCCCCCGCCGCGTGCCTGGACGCCGGCCCTTGCCCCCAGGCACCCAGCAGCCGCCAAAACCCTGTGACTCCCAGCCCTGCCTCCACGGGGGCACCTGCCAGGACCAGGACGCAGGCGGTGGCTTCACCTGCGGCTGCCCAGTGGGCAGGACGGGTGTCGTCTGTGAGAAGGGTAAGGGCTGTCCCTGCAGGAGAGGGGCAGGGAGGCAGCTGGGGCGGCACGGGTTGGGGCCAGGCTGGCTGAGCCACGGTCAAGATCTGGGGACGAGGCCGAGGGGGCCCAGGTGGGGAGGACGGGGCCGGGGCCAGCCTGGGGTTCGGGGCTGGGGCTTCCCGGCTGGAGGGGAGCACCGAGGGGGCCGGGGTGCCCCGCGCCGCTCCAGCACATCCCTCCCCGTCTCCCGGCAGCACTGCACTCCTCTGTGCCGGCCTTCGGGGGCCACTCCTTCCTGGCCTTCCCCACCCTCCGTGCCTACCACACGCTGCGCCTGGCGCTGGAGTTCCGGGCGCTGGAGCCCCAGGGGCTGCTGCTCTACAACGGCGATGCCCGCGGCAAGGACTTCCTGGCACTGACGCTGCTGGGAGGCCGGGTGCAGCTCCGGTGGGTGGACAGGGCAGCCCCGGCTGGGGCAGGGGGCGCTCAGGAGGGGCGCGAGGCGGGGGAGGAGGGAGGGCCGAGGGAGCCGCGGTCCTGCCCGCTGCGGCTGTCCTGAGGGCTCCCGTCCCGCAGGTTCGACACAGGCTCGGGGCCCGCGGTTCTGACCAGCGCGGTGCCTGTGGAGCCCGGCCGCTGGCATCGCTTGGAGCTGTCTCGGCACTGGCGCCGGGGTACGCTCTCCGTGGACGGTGAGAGCCCTGTTGTGGGCCACAGCCCCAGCGGTACCGACGGCCTCAACCTGGACACAGACCTCTTTGTGGGCGGCGTCCCGGCAGACCAGGCTTCCGTGTGAGCATCGGGGTGCGGGGGGCACCCCGACCCTGGACCCCTGAGCTTGGTCCTCACCCCTGACTCTTGGGGGCGGCACCAGGAGCCCAAGGGACTTGCAGACAGCAGAGTGGGTGGGAGGACGGGTGTGGATGATGGCCGTGACCCTGATTTGGTCCCTGGGCGGCACCCCCGCGCCCCAGGCCGCTGTCTCACCACCGAGGAGGGGCTGGCTGGCCTTGAGCTGCAGTCCTGAGCTGTGACCCTCACCCCACTTCCTGACTCCGTGCTGTTTGTCGGCCTGGGCATCCTGGGAACCCCAGAAGTGGGGGTGGGGGTGGGGGGCAGCCCTGATCCCGGAGTCACAGCTGGCTGTGAGACAGGGGTGCCTTAGGTCTCCGGCCTCTCACGTCTGACCCTCCTCCTGGCGGCAGGGTGCTGGAGAGGACCTCCGTCCGTGTTGGCCTCAGGGGCTGCATCCGCCTGCTGGACGTCAACAATCAGCGGCTGGAGCTCAGCAACTGGCAGCGGGCTGTAACGCGGAGCTCCGGTGTGGGCGAGTGCGGGGACCACCCGTGCCTGCCCAACCCCTGCCTCGGCGGGGCCCCGTGCCAGGCCCTGGAGGCTGGCGTGTTCCACTGTCAGTGCCCACCCGGCCGCTTCGGTGAGGGCAGAGCCTGGGCCGGGCCCGGGGGCGGGGCGTGGGCCCAGGTGTCGTGGGCATGGGGCCCCATCGTGTCTCCTTCCAGGTCCCACCTGTGGTGATGACAAGAACCCCTGTGAGCCGAACCCCTGCCATGGGGCAGCCCCCTGCCGCGTGTTGCCTGAGGGGGAGGCCAAGTGCGAATGCCCCCAGGGACGAGGGGGGACCACGTGCCAGACAGGTGGGGGCAGTGGGCCGTCGGTGCAGGGAGGAGGGCAGGGTGAGGAGGGTAGGATTCGGCATTAGGGGGTGGGTGGGGTCGGGGTCGGGTTCCGGCTAGTGTTAGGGCTTGAGTTAGGCCCGTGGAGTTCCAGGGAACCCCAGGGGCCAGGGCCCAGCCCCGTGCGATGCTGTCTTGCTCTCCACAGTGTCTGAGCGGGAGCATTCGCAGCCCTTCCTGGCTGACTTCAGCGGCTTCTCCTACCTGGAGCTGAAGGGCTTGCACACGTTTGAGCGGGACCTAGGGTCAGTGGAACAGAAGGGGCAGACGAGGGAAGCCTCCCCCCGGCCCCCGTCTGGCCCACGGGGTAGAGGGCCGTTGAGAGGCCCCCAGCTGACCCGACCTGACCCCAGGGAGAAGATGGCCCTGGAGGTGGTGTTCCTGGCGCGGGGCCCCAGCGGTTTGCTCTTCTACAACGGGCAGAAGACGGACGGCAAGGGGGACTTTGTGTCCCTGGCACTGCACGATGGCTTCCTGGAGTTCCGCTATGACCTGGGCAAGGGGGCCGCGGTCATCAGGTGCGTCCTCGCGTGCGGGCCCGGGGCGAGGCCGGGGACACCGGGCCGTGCGGCGCAGGCTCCCGGGCGGCAGACCCTGCTCACGGCGCCCCCTCCGCGCAGGAGCAAGGAGCCGGTGACGCTGCACGCCTGGACCAGGGTCTCGCTGGAGCGCATTGGTCGCAAGGGCGCCATGCGTGTCAGCGACGGGCCCCGCGTGCTGGGGGAGTCCCCGGTGAGTGTCCCCAAGGCCGTGGGCCTCCCGCCGCCTCCTCCGCCTCCTTCCTTCTCCCTCTCCTCCTGCGAGGCACGGCAGCCCCCGCCCCATGGCTGGCTCTCACTGAATTGTTTTCCCCCCATCTGTCCGGTGCCTCTGTCTGTCTTCTCTCTGCCCCCACTGCTCTCTGGCCCTTGCTCTGCAACCCCCACCCTGCTCTTCGGACGTCAGAAATCCCGCAAGGTACTGGTCTCGGCTCTCATCCTCCTCGTTCATCTTCTAGAGTAGCTACTGCCCCACTAAGTCTGCACATGGGCCATGTCTGTGTGACTAACTCTGCCTCCTAGATAGGCTGGTGGGCAAGGGCTGGGCCCCGCAGGCTGGGGGGGCTTGTCTCTGCCCCGTGAGCGGGCCCCGCAGCACCCTCACCCAGCATCTCCCCCCAGGTGCCGCACACTGTGCTCAATCTGAAGGAGCCGCTCTATGTCGGAGGGGCCCCTGACTTCAGCAAGCTGGCCCGGGCAGCGGCCGTGTCCTCCGGCTTCGACGGCGTCCTCCAGCTGGTACATGGGGCAGGGCCGGGGCCCCTCCCAGCCGGGGGCTCTGTCCTGGGAGGAGAACGGGCTGGACAAAGGTTTTCTACCTCTTCTCCCCAGGTCTCCTTGAAAGGCCACCAGCTGCTGACCCCGGAGCACGTGGTGCGGTCGGTGGATGTCTCGCCCTTTGCCCACCACCCCTGCACCCAGGCCTCGGGCCACCCGTGCCTCAATGGGGCCTCCTGCCTCCCTCGGGAGGCCTCCTATGAGTGCCTGTGTCCCGGGGGCTTCTCAGGGCTTCACTGCGAGAAAGGTGAGCGGGGGGAGCGCTGCCCAGCGCCCGGCTGCGGCTGGACGGGGGGGTCCCCCCGAGGCGGCCCTCACCCCGACTGCCTCCAGGGCTGATGGAGAAGTCGGCGGGGGACGTGGACGCACTGTCCTTTGACGGGAACACCTACGTCGAGTACCTCAGCGCGGTGACTGAGAGGTAACGTGCCCGCAGGAGCTGGGCGCCCCCACCCTCTGCTGTCTGGGCGCCTACTACCCCGCCCTCCGCTTTGTGGCCGGGAGGGAAGGCCCAGCGTGGGCCCAGCGGCCCACCCGCCCCCTCCTCCACCCCCCTTCTCACCACCTCTGTCTCTTTGTTTCCAAGCGAACTGACCAATGAGATCCCAGCGTAAGTAGCACCTCTCCCCCAGGCCCCCCGGCACGCTCACCCATTCCCAGCGCCTCATCGGCGTGGCCGTCCCTACCCCCAGCCCCGTGGAGGGCCAGGCTCCCACCCCCGTGCCGGAGATGAGGTTAGGGGACTATGTGAGGCTTAGTTTCCTGGCTTGGGAGAGGGGTGGCGTCACCCCGCAGCCCCTGTCCCCGACGCCCGGCAGCTGCCCGCGTGCATGTGTGTGCGCGTGTGCGTTAGAGCTCCTGTGTGTCTGAGTGTGTGCGTGTGTGCACATTCGGGCCTCCCCTCTTGACCTCTGCACTTGGCCTGGGTCGTGCCCAGGAGCCCCGCGTGGCCGCTTGCTCTGTCACTCTCCGTGGCTGGGAAGGGGGTGCAGGGCTGCCAGGTCCCCTCCCCGACCCTACGCTATGGCCTGCCTGTCCCCCGCTCACCTGCTTCCCCTCTCTTCCGGCTTCTAAGTCCTGATGCTCCGGACTCCGGGGCCCTTCCCAGGTGAGCAGTGGCTCCCCAGCCCCGTCAGTCTGCCTCACTTCCTCCACGTGTCTGTCTGCCGGCCCGTCCCACCCCTACCATCCGTCTCTCGGCCTGTCTGCCCCCCGCGGGTGTCCACCGCCTGCCCGTCCAGCCTCCCCGGGCTCATCACAGCTGCCGTCATGGCCGCTGCCCTCCCACCTCCTCGCCCGGTCCCCGGCGGCTCCCCTGGAGGCCCTGATGGCTCTCTGCCCCGCAGTGAGAAGGCCTTGCAGAGCAACCACTTCGAGCTGAGCCTGCGCACGGAGGCCACGCAGGGGCTGGTGCTGTGGAGCGGCAAGGCCACGGAGCGGGCTGACTACGTGGCGCTGGCCATCGTGGATGGGCGCCTGCAGCTGACCTACGACCTGGGCTCCCAGCCCGTGGTGCTGCGCTCCACCGTGCCGGTGAACACCAACCGCTGGCTGCGGGTCAGGGCACACAGGTCGGCGGGAAGCCCGGGGCACACCGAGAATAGCGCCGGTGTCGTCTGCCCTTGCCCGGCCCGGGCAGGCCGGTCCCTCAGAGCTAGGGCCCAGGTTCGAGGTGGGGGCAGGGCTGAGTGCCCGACTCGAGGCCACTGCCATGGCTAGGGGAGGGGCAAGAGGACAAAGGAGAAGCAGTTGTGGCCAGGGACTCGCTGATCTGCAAAGGGAGCCCTGGCTCTGCCCAGACACTGTGTGGCGACCTGTCCGTGAGGTCTGAGCCCGCTCGTCCCCTGCATCAAAGTCTGACCCACGTGAGGCCCCCTGTCCCAGCCACCAGGTGCTCTCCCGGGGATCACTGCCCCTCATTGTGGCCCCCAGGGCGGGACGTCCAGGAGACAGGGATGTGGGGCTCAGGATCTGGGGTGGCCGGTGTGCCCTCCAGAGCCAGCTGACGGTGGCCTCGCCCCACCACACCCCCAGGGAACAGAGGGAAGGTTCCCTTCAAGTGGGCAATGAAGCCCCCGTGACCGGCTCTTCCCCGCTGGGGGCCACGCAGCTGGATACCGACGGAGCCCTCTGGCTGGGTGAGTGTTCCGGGGGGAGGGGGCTGGGGAGGGGTACCCAAAGCTCTCAGAATCCCTGAGGGACAGACCTCACCCCCTGGGGCTGCGAACCGACAGGGCCACCTGAGTCACCCCATCCAGGACTGCAGACCAACTGGCCAGGTTCAGGCCCTCTCCCCTCCTGTCTAATAAGGCCCTGCAGCTCCCTGGACGACGGTGGGGTCAGGACGCTGGGACGTGTCTCCTGGTCACCCCCGGGCACTGACAGGCCTCGGGTAACTCGGTCTTTCCAGTACCCGTGGGTCTGTCTGCTGGCTAGTGCCGCAGGGTGCCCATCCCGGAGTCACACCAGGTGGCCTTCCTTCTGGCTTCCTGCAGGTGGCCTGGAGAAGCTGCCCACAGGCCAGGCCCTGCCCAAGGCCTACAGCACAGGCTTTGTGGGCTGCCTACGGGATGTGGTGGTGGGCCAGCGGCCGCTGCACCTGCTGGAGGACGCTGTCACCAAGCCAGGGCTCCGGCCCTGCACCGCCCCATGAGACACACCACAGCTCACCACCCACCCTGTTGTCATTATTTTCTATTTTTGTAAACTCATTGCTTTTTTGATATGGTTTTCTTGCCTGTGTGTTGGCCAGAGGGACTGCTGGGCCAGCCTCCCTACTGTCCAAGCAGAGAAGCTACAGAGACAAACTCTGTGTCACGGGACTTGTAGGAGGAGATGGCCCTGGGCAGCATGGAGGGCTTGTGCCCTCCCACCTCGGGCCACTGTGTCTCGGCCCCTCTTGCTGTGCCTCCCCCATGTGTCCACCTGGGCTGGGCCTGCGTCCCCAGAGCAGACAGGCAAGCTGGGGCTTGAGGGGGCCCTTCCTCCCTGCAAGCCCTAAGTGGCCTTGCTGGGTCCCCACTTGAGCTGCTGCTCCCTGCGTGTGCTCTCGGCCGGGGGAGCCCCGAGCCCAGCCCCTCCCAGGCCTCCTGTGCCGATACTGTGACTTGGAGGCGATGTGACTATTGGGGCTCTACCGTACCCTCTGTTCAGCCTCGTGCACCCAGACTTCTGGAGGCCGGAGGCCAGGCCCAGACCTGTCCCCCCAGTCACCCTGGACATAGCTGTGTCTTCTCCCTGATACCCCGGGTCTCGTTAGGGGCCCTGAGCGGGAGCAGGGCTGCTGCGTGTGCGGCCGATGTCCGCTGCCTGCTCGCTTGGGCAGCTGGCGTCCCCTTCTCAAGGATGGATGTCCGGGCCTGACCACCAACTTTTATGCATTGATTTTATTTGACGCCTGGGGTGACGGGGCCATCATCCTGCTGTCCTGGCCCGAGGACAGCTGAGCACACCCTACAGCAAACTCTCCCTCCAGTTGCCGCGTGAGGGGAGTCACTGTCCAAGACCACGGCCAAGGGCTGGGTGGGAGGCGGCAGAGAAAACTACGATATTCTGCCCTGTCCGCCTGCCCGCCCCCCACGCCCTGCCCTCCTGTGGGGGCAGCAGCCCTAGCCCTCCCGCAGCCGGCAGCGGCCACTGAGCCCAAAGGCTGCAGGGAGCCCCAGACATCATGTTACTAACTCCAGCCTGTGTCTGTTTCCGTGTCGGTCACCGTGAAATAAAGTCTGAACACTCAAAACAGGTGCTGGCCTCCGTGCGCACCCAGCCCTGCCCCCCGCGTCCTCCCGGCTCCTCTCCCGAGGCTTCTTGCTCACGTCGGCGATAAGGCTCGGGCTCCCAGCTCGCGTACGATGCTCTGGACGGAGAAACGGGCCTTGCACTAGGGTGCTGGGCTGCTTTTCACAGAGTGCACACTTACACGTGGGGTGGCCGTGCAGGCCGGACGCCAGGTGCCTTGGATGTGACCAGCCTTGCAGGCCGCAACCCCTATGCCAGCGTCCGGGTGTGGGCACAGGGTGGGAGGGGGGGCCGTGGGGAGGGTGGGTACTGAGGCAGGGGGCTGGGGGCAGGGCAGGTGGAGGGTAGGGGGGCCAGGGTGCTGCAGCCAGGGCGGGTGGGTGGGGCAGGTGGCCTCTTTCATTGGCCCAGGTGGACGGGCGACCGTTGACTCTGCGGGGAGCCCCGAAGCCAGAAGCCCCGAGATGGGTTGGCCCCACAGCCCCGGGAACCTCTAACAAGGAACGGGAAGAAGGGAGAGTTGGGCGACCTCCTCCCTGGAACTCCTGGCTTTTATAAAGGAGAACTGTGTGGGTTTGGTTTGGTTTTTTGTAAACAGAAAAACAGAAAATGAATATAAGAAAACAAAAAAAAAATACCCAAACAGTCAGCACCGGGGTCACCTGTTAGCCTCTGGGGCATGCCCACTTTTATTCATTATTCTTTAACTTGTTTGCTCAGGAGATGTGTGTGAGATGGATGCTGCGTGGCCCCAAACCCCCAGCTGCCAGGGAGGGGTAAACAGGGATGCAGGGTGGGCACAAGGGCCCGGCCTAGCCCGAGGCTTAGCTCTGTGCTCAGACCCAGACCTGAGGGTAAGCAAGCTGCTGGAGCCAGGCTGTGAAGGCCTGTGCAAGGGCCCTGTGGCTGAAGGTGGTCCCGGCAGAAAGAGGAACGGTAGGCCCAGGGTAGGAGCAGGTGAGGATGGGCAGCACGACCTGTGGGGCCTGGCCAGGCCAGGGATCCGTCTGGAGAGCTGGGGGATTGAGCCAGAGTCACCCAGACTTCCTGAGAAGGGTTCCCGCTATATAGGACAGACTGCTGGGGCCCAAGCATTGACAAAGACAGGGACTGGGGAGCAGAGTGGATAGGCGTGCGCTGGGCTGGGGGATGGGGCACCTGGTTGGCTACTACCCTAATGCACTGGAGGGGCTGGGCTTGAAGAGCTGAGAGGCAACTGGACAGAGACTGGGAGGCCATGTAGTACCAGGTGGAGGGGACGCTGAACATAAGGGAGCAGGTGGACCATTCCGGAAGCCAAGTGAAGGAAGAGGCTTTCACACTGGGAGGCCAGGGAGGGCCCGGAGTGTCTGGGAGTTGATGCTTCCGGAAGGAGGGGGCTCTCCGGGCAATTGTTGCTGAGGCTCAGACCGCGGGTGTCTGGTGAGGCCAGCTGAGCGGGAGAAGCACTGCCGGCCCTCCACAGGGCGGGCGGCTGCAGGAGAAGGCTCCGTGCCTCAGGGTACCACCCGCGAACACTGGACAGGAGGGGGCCCTGACGTTCCCAACAGGGGGGCTCAAGGCTGAGAGCCCAGATGGTTCAGGTGCTGCTCCCCAGCAACCGGCTTGTGAAAGGTTTGGCTGTGGGGGTCAGGAAGCAAGCAGATGGGGGGCAGCCAAGGCGAGGGGGGTGTCAGCATCACTGAGGAACGGAGGAGACTGTCGAGTGTGGGTGGCAGAGATGGGGGGAAAGGCGGGAAGCCCCACAAGATGGAGACAGTAAGAGGTGGTGACCTGGTCATCACGTTGAACAGCAACCCACCCTCCCACCTCCCTCCCTCAGGGTCTCCTTCTCAGCTCCGAATCCCCCCACCTCCCCAGAACCAAACACAGCCCCTCACCGGCCCGCTCCCGTTAAGGGAAAGACCCGCAGGCTCCGGGCCGGGTTGGGGGCCTCTTGCGCTGGGCCTACCGAGCCCTCGCCCTCCGAGCCCGGGACGCCCACGTGCCTCTCCTGGTTCTGAAGTCTGGCGCCCTCGAAAACTCTTCCTTTTATCCCAACTTCTCCCACGCGGCGAGACACGGCGCCTTTAAGGAAGCTCCCGGGAGGGGCCCGGTGGGCGGGGCTATGGGTGGGCGGAGCCCGGGGGAGGGGCCTTCTCCACGCGGCCCAAGGGGGTGCCCGCGGTCTGGATCCCGCGACCTCTGGACTGTCTCCAGGCCCGACCTCCAGGCCCAGACCTCCCTCCACAGCCAGGGCCTGTCGCCAGGGTCCCAGGCCCACGAGGCCGGGCCTCAGCCAGGCCCTTGAAAGGGGCTCTTCCTAATGGGGGTGGGGGGTGGCCTGGTCAGGTCAGATGTACCCTAACCCTGCAGGTGGTGGGGGGCAGTGGTTGAAGCCTACAATGGCAGCAGGTGTCAGGACAGAGGCAGACCCTGCCCTCCCCCTCCCCTGGACCCCTTGCCCTGCTCCAGGCTCCCTTCTGGCCAGGTGCGGGGCAACTCTGGCTTCCCTAGGACCCCTCAGGACGGGAGCACTGCGGGGTCCCGCAGAGTCTGGTCTCCTCTGCTCCAGCCTTGGCCCCTTGACCTGCTGAACCACAAGGACCAGCCCTCTCCAGATGGGCTCATCCCTCCTCCAGACCCTCTTAAGGGCCGGGCTTAGGGGGCGAGCTCCCTGGCAGGGACATGAGAGCCTAGGCAGCTGCAGGTCAACTTCCTGCCTCCGTGGAGAGGGAAAGTAGGAAGTGTGACAGGAGCTGGGCCCGTCCTGCCCGCTCTGCTGGACCCCTTCTCTCTGGGTGTGTGTGCACACGCACGTGAGCTCAGACCCTAGCATGCATGTGGATGTCCGTGGGGGGTCCTACAGGTGTGAGACACATCACCGGGGGCTTGATGAGCAGGAGGTCACAGTCTAGCCACTTCCTAGATAGGTGAGGAGCTGGACAAGGTCTGATCTTCAGGGTCCCCAGGGAGTCTCTAGACCCAAGGAGCAAGTTCCTTAGCCCCAGGCAGAGACCCCTGCCTCCCCCATCTCCCACCAGCAGCACCTCGGTGATGAGGGTCCCAGGATCTCTAGGAGGGATGTCGTGAGGAAGCCACGAGGCACAGCGGCCGCCATCAAGGTCATAGCCCTCTTCCTTCAGGAATAGAGGAAATCAGCTGCATCTTGGGAACTTGTGTGTGATAACAGCCCAAATTCAGGGAGGAGGTCTGCTTGGAATGACCCCTCAGACTCGAGCTCTGGTGCTCGGGGAAGGCCGGGTGGCATGCGTGTGAGCTTGCTCCAGCCTGGGAAGGCCCCGGGTGGGGCTCTGGCCGCCCTGCCAGCCCCTCTGTGCCCCACCCTGTGATGCCCACACCCCTCTGAGGCCTGGACAGTTAAGTCTGTCCCCCTGTGTCCTCCCCCACCTCATGTCCCCTTCCTGTGGCCCTGTGGTTTGTGGGTCAGTGGGCACGTCCCTCAGCACTGCTGACCCAGGGGCCCGCCCGGGAGGCGGCCCGGGGGCAGGGGCGGGAATGCAGAGCCCTCTCGGGCTCACCATCTGTTGCCAGGGTTGGAGAAGAAAGTGCATCTCCGGTTGATTTGATTCCGTGTAGACAGGGTGGACCTAGATTGAGTTTCCTCTTGGGCCAGAAGGTCAGGGCCTGGGGTGTGGGGGCAGGGAGATGGAGAAGGGCGCTGCCTGTGCTCTGGGGTCCTCGGGCCTGGAGTTCCAATCTGGAACCCTCTCCACTGGCCTGTGGATCCCCCTCATCACGACAGTGTCTGCCCTGCAGGAGGTCCAGCCCTGGTGTCACCGGTGTGGGCGTTTCGGCAGCCATCCGCGTGTCTCCCGGGGCTCCTGAGCACCGACTGGGTTCGGCTGGGCCTAGAAGGGCCTTGAAGGGCCCAGGCCACGCCCAGGACGCCCTGCTGCCCCTACCTGCCTGCCCTCCCTGGGACGGCAACACCATGTCACCAAGGCTGAGCTGAGTCCCTGACCCATCGCGGAGCCGGGAGCTCTTTGGCACAGAGGTGACCCTGGGCCCTGGCACCGAGGGTGTATGGTCGGAGACGAGGGCTTGGAGCCTCCTCCCACCCCCTCAGCCCCAGAGCCTCACGGGCCTGCTGGGCACTCAGCCGCACCTCGGCCTGCCCGGGGTCCTGGGGGCGGCAGCCTCGAACCTGCCCGCCCCTGGAGAGTGCCACCTGATAGACAGTGGCAGTTTGTGGGGAGAAGAGGGAGATGGAAAGTATGATGGAGAGTCGCTGAGAGGACAACAAGATGCCCTGTCTGTGGCTTTGATCCTGAGCCTCCCCCTCTGGCCCTGCCCCCACCCTCTGGTCATTGCCCATCTCGAGCTGGAATCCGAGGCTATGGGGCTGGTGGGGAGGGCAGCTGGGTGCAGGATGTGGTGCAGGAGAGTAGGTGGCCCGTGGGTTCCAGCCCCACCCCGCCCTTCCCCCACACTGTCTCATCGTGGGCCCAAGGGCCGCACGAAACCATTGCCCTTTTCCTGGTGGCCTGGCCTGCTCCCCGCTGACTGGCTCCGAAGGTCACCCTGTGTCCCCTCCTCCTCCAGGAGGCCTTCCCCAGCAGCCTCAGCCACTGGGGCACTCGACCAAAACGTGCCCCCAGGCCTGGCTCCCCGACAAGCCGGCATGGGAGAGAGCTCAAAACGCTCGGCTCAGAGCATGGCCAGGAAGGGCCTGGTGGGCGGTGACCCCGACTCTTCTGGGGAGGTGTGGACGGGCATATCGCTCAGGCTGGGTGGCCCCGGAAAGGTCATCTGAGCTTCCAGCCCTCTCTGAACCAACACGTGGACCCTGGGAAGCCATCGAGGTCAGAACCCAGCCTGCCCTCAGTGAGCACGCAGGGTGCCCAGCCCGAAAGCAGGGGTGTGTCTCTGGGCTGTCGGCGCACTAGGGACCACAGTGGGCAGCAGGGAAAAGTGGGCGATGTGAGCCGTGCCCAGCAAAAGGGGCTGGGGCGGGGTGCGTCGGGACACGAGGTTGCTGGAAAGGAGCGCGTCTGAGCCTCGTCTGAGTGGGGGCCCCTTCACTGAGCGGGGGCTGGGGGAAAGAGCAGGGCTTTCTGGGCATGGTCAGGAGTTTTAAGTTTTGCAAATGTTAAGATAGAAATGTTGTTGCCTTTCCAAATAGAGGGTCTGAGAAACATCTGTGAGTTTGGAGCTCAGACCCCCGGGGAGGCTGGAGGTGTAGAGGTCCGTGGACGTGTGGACACGTGCCCAGCACCGGTGGGGAGTTCTGACGTGGAGAGGTCAGAAAGGGGGGCCCAGCTAAGGATCCTGGCCAGGTGAAGCAGAACACCAGGGGAGCGTGGAATTCTGGAAAACCTGGCCCCCTGGGGCACCCCTGTGCTGCTAAGGACTGAGGCCTGGCCGCAGGCGCGGGAGGCCGATGAGCGCCGTGAGATGCGAGGTCTCCGTGGGGCTGGCGGGCAGAGGGAAGCCGATCTGCGGAGGGCTCAGGGAAGGACGGGCGCTGTAGGCCGGCACAGGGCAGGACTTCCCACGGGGGTGGAGATGTTTCCTCCCTGCCCCGCGGATGACCTGCCGGCCACACGTGGCTGCCCGCAGTGGGACGTGACAGTGTGACCCAGGGAATGGGCTTTGATTTTGTTGAATTTACATTCACATTTCCCACCTGCTGGAGGCCACTGTGTTGGACACGCAGGTGTAGGCTGCGAGCACAGACGCCTTCTCCTCGGAGGAAGGACAGGCCCCCGAGGCCTGGGGCCAAGAGCGGGCTGGCGGAGAAGGGCCCGCAGGGAGAGGCATCCAGGCTGGCATTAGACACACCATCTGATTTCCATCCTGGAGCTCCTGCCCGTCCCTCTGGGAACCTGGGGCTGTCCCCCACTCCGTGGGGGAGGCCCAAGCAGGCAGGGCTGGGGGCAGACGTAGGCTTGCTGTCCCTCTTCGCTCGCAGCCCCCTCTCTATCCTTCCGCAGCAGGACTCACCTGTCGTCCCCAGCTGTCCTCTCAGGGCCGCCCACATCCAGCCACGTACTCACTTCTCTTTCTTCTTCTTCTTTTAAGATTTTATTGATTTGTTTTAGAGAGCGGGAGCACAAGTTGGGGGAGGGGCGGGGGAGAGAGAAAATCCCAAGCTGGCTCTGCCCTGAGCACTCAGCCTGGCCCTGGGCTCCATCCCATAAACCTGAGATCATGACCGGAGTCGAAATCAAGAGTCAGAAGCTTAACGGCTGAGCCACCCGGGTGCCGCCTTATCATTCATTCATTAATAGCCAGGCACTGTTCTTGTCCCCGGGCTACTGCACCACCCAGAACAGTGTCTGCCCCTTGGAGCTGAAAGCCTGAGCGGGAGGGACAGTGAGCCGGCGCTCTACCGCGCACGTGAAGGAGGTGGCAACGCCATGAGGAAAAGCAGAATGAGAAGGGAGGGATCTGCCGGCCCTTTGAGGTGAGGCAGGCCAGGGAGCAGGGAGCAGCCGGCCCTGGGCGGAGCGGGCTAAGTGGCCAGCACAGTATGGGGGCGTCCCTGGGCTTGCAGCACGAGCCCCGAGAGAGAAGGTGCTGGCCAACACCACAGCAGGAGGGGCAGAAGGACAGGGCAGCGGCCGGGGCTCCGGGGGCAGGAAGGAGGCCCTGGGAGACCTGGGGCACCCCGAGTCCCTCTGGTCGAGCTGCGATGCCCTGACAGGATCAGAGGGACCGGGCACAGAGTCTGAGGTGAGGTTCCTGCTGGCGGCTATGTGGGGGTGCTGGAGGGCGTCTGTCCCACTCACCCCACCTGCCCCCCCAGCTGCAGGAAAGCTGCTCATCTGGGTCCCTGGGACCCCCTCGGCCCCACCCCTTCCCAGTGGCCATGGCCCCTGGCGGGCTGTAAGGCCCCATGGGGAGGGGGTGTGGGCCAGGACGTTGGGTGGGGGAGCCCCGAGGGCACTCAGTGTCACCCCAGCTCTCCCGGGCTGCCGACTGCGGCCCTCCTTCCGGGTGGTTTCGCCCCAACCTCAGTGGGGTTGAGGCAGAGAAGCCGCTCCTGCCCAGGGGCCAGCATGGCAGCTTCCTGGCGAGACCCAGCCAGAGCTGCCCGGGGGGCTTCACGCTGTCCGTCAGGTGGGCGAGGTGGGTGCCGGCGAGAGGGCTGAGGGCCCACCCTCGCGGGGCAGCGGGTGAGGATCGGCCCTCCCCGTCTTCCCAGAGGGTGCTGGGCATTGTGCTGGGAAGTGAGGGTCCCCGCTGGGGGCGGGACACCCAAGAATCTGGGTTTTGTGGGGGGGTGGGGAGCCCACAGGGTGGCAAGGGTGGCTGGAAAGCTGGCATTCCAGACCAGAGAGCTTGCAGACGGGAGGGAATCACTTAGACGGGCTCAGGACGGGCTCAGCGACCCCCGTGCTGCCCTCAGAGGGGTCTGGTGTGGAGGACAGGGGCTGTCCATGGCTGTCATTATGATCCCATCTCCTGGGGATGCTGCCCACAGGGCGTCTGGCCGGAGGCCGCGACAGGGCCCTTGTGTGGGGACGAGGAATGGCGAGGGGCTGCAAGCGGCAGAGTGGACAGCCAGACCCGTGCCGGCCCTGGGTGGGAAGGGGTCTGTCGGTCTAAGGAGGGGGCTCCCAGTAGGTCCCTAGGTCTTTCCAGTCTCTGCTAAATCTGAGGCTGCGAGTGGGGCTGAGGCCAGCTCTCGGGATGGACTTCTCTCACGTTGCAGAGACTCAGGTCCTCCCCTGGCACTTTCCGGACGGTGTCCCCTGCTGTGAGGCCTGGTCATTCAGAGCCCCCAGGCAGGGGGTCGGGGGAGGGCTGCTTCGGCGTCTGCCTCCAGGCCGAGGGAGAGTGAGGCCCGAGGTCTGCAAGCCAGGCCCTGACTTCCCCGGGGGCACGCGGATGGGACCTCACAAAAGACCTTGGGGCAGGAAAAGCTCAGGGACTGTTCCGGGAGCTGAGAGTGGAGGTGGGGAGGAGGGGCGGGGGGGAGCAGCCCTCGCCCCACCAGGGCCATGCACCTGCCTGCTGTCCAGGCGCCAGGATGAGGTGACCCACACCAAGGTCCAGGGCACAGGCAACTACTACGATCTGTGCCAGGGGAGAAGTTCACCGCCCAGGCCGCGCGGGGGCCAGTCTCTGAGCGCTGAGCCCTGTGTCCACGCGTGTGGCCGTGGGCCTGTGAGTGTCCGTGTGCATAGGGCGTGGCCTGTGGGCTTCCTGTGCCCTCGTGGCCGCGGTCAGGCTCGCGCAGCTGCGGCTGGCTCCCGGGGCTTGGGTCCAGGGCACCGGCCACAGGGCTGAGTGTGCAGCCGGAGCCCTGCGGCCAGTCCCATACCTTCCCTCCTGCCTGAGTCCAGCGAGCAGTTTCCTCCGGCCTCAGTTTCCTACCTGCCCTGCTGAGAGCTGAAGAAACTGCATCCGCCGGGGAGGGTTTCTGGGGCGGGTCCGAGGTGGCCGCCCCGTCCCTCCTTGCTGGGGACCAGACTGCCACCTGGTGGCCATGCTCGGCCCTGCAGGGCCCGCTGGCCTGCCCGCTCCAGGTAGGGAGTCCGAGAGCTGGGCAGGGCACACGGAGGCGTGGACCCCTGCGTGGGTCCGTGTGTCTCCCTCTGTGTCTGTGCCCCCAGTCTCAGCGGGGCTCCCCCATCCCCTACCACCCTGGGCCAGGTGGTACCATGGGCACCTGTCTGGGAAGGGCACCTGTCTGCTGACGGAGAAAGGACGGCCCGGCACCTTCCTGTGCGAGAGATCAGAGCAAGCCTGGGGACGCGGTGCTGTCGGTGCCCACCCAGCGGCCAGACGAGGCCGAGCTCCGGCCGCGGGTCACACGCATCATGATCCACTTCGAGGTGGGTCGCGGTGACAGGGACAGGGGTGGGACTCGGGGGAGGCGGGCAGTGCTGGGGCAGGGTGCACTTAGGGACACGGCGTGCGGTCAGGGCACCTGTCCCGAGGGTCTGCTGGGCCCTAAGTGTGGACGCGACCTCTCCCGGCCAGCCCCTCAAAGCCACGAGGATGAGTGTCGCAGGCATCGCCAGCCGAGTGCAAGAGCTCAGCGGGGCCACTGACGCCAGCGGGAAGGCCAAGCAGGGCTTCTGGGAAGAGTTCGAGGTGCCTGCCCTCTGGGCCACTTGTTCCCCTTGCACAGACTCCTGTCCTCTGGGGCTTGGGCGAGGGACAGCAGAGGGGTGAGGGTTAGGGGAGGTGGGACGGTCACTGAAGGCTCCGGGGAAGGGCGGGACAACAGGCCGAAGCTTTCCTGCCCCCCCAGATGCTGCAGCAGCAGCAGTGTCGGCTCCTGTAGCCCCGGAAGGAGGGGCAGCGGCTGGGGAACAAGCCCAAGAATCGCTCCAAGAACATCCTTCCCTGTGAGCGCCAGGGGTCCGTGTTGGGGAGCCAGGGCTCCATCCTGTGTGCGGCCCACAGGCAAGGAGGTGGGTGAGGTCCCCTCTTTCCTCCGTCTCCCCGGGAGAGCTGAGCAGCACCTTCCCCTTCCCAGCCGGTAACACCCGTGTCATTCTGCGTGATGCGGACGACGGCGAGCCTGGAGCTGACTACATCACCTCAACTACGTCGGGGTGGCGGTGCGAGGGGCAGGTGAGTGTGGCCGGCTGGGCGCACAGCCTAGCGCGGCCCCGACAGGACATGTGGAGCTCTGTCCGGACACACTCCGGTCACCCATTACAAACCTGGAGCTCCTGATGGCAGGCCCACGAAGACCCGGTTTCCCGTGATCCGTGGACCGTGGCAGGACAGTTGACGTGGCTGGGGGAGAGGGGCTGTGTTGGTTTCCAAGGTGTCCTCAGAGTGGGCTGGACTAAATACTGGTCCCAGGCTCCCCCCGAGCCGAGGGCAGTGTGCAGGCCACCTGGGGCAGCTTTGCACATCCTTTGCATAGACTTGCATTGCCCTCCGGCACTTTAAATCCGGGAAACAGTGCCACCTGGCCCCCACCCCCTTACAGAGTGATCCCGAGGAGGAGCCGGGGCACAGACCGGGCAAAGTGTACGTCGCCACCCAGGGCTGTCTACAAAGCACAGTGGCGGCCTTCTGGGCCATGGTGCACCAAGAGAACACACGGGTCATTGTCATGGCCACAAGGGAGGTGGAGCGAGGCCGGGTAGGACCCCCACCGTGTGCTCGTGTAGACCGGTGCTGGTGGCTGGTCCAGCCCCGCTGCTCCGTCCGCATATGGGATGCTGGGGGGAGTGCGTGGGTGTGTGTGGTGGGGGGGGCTCTGGAAAGGCCGTGTGTGCATGTGCACGCGTGAGTGCCCACAGGGCCCCGGGGCAAGGGTGCGGGTGGTCCCCCAGCACAGCTGACGCATGCACCCCCCCTTCCCAGAACAGATGCTCCGGTACTGGCCAGAGCCGCGCGGCGGCCAGGAGTATGGCCGGGCAGGTGTCTGCGACTTGGCTGAATACCGGGCCCAGGGCTACTGCGTCGGGAACTGCAGGTGCGGCGGCCGGGTCGGGCGAGCCCAGAAGGCCACAAGACGTGAGGGGCAGAGTCACAGGAGTCAGGAAGTCCCCAGGTCTGTGCCGGGAGAACCCTCCCATGTGGCCCCACCAACCCCCTGGCCTGGACGGTATTCATGTCCTTTAATCCGGTGGGCACAGTCCCAGCTGGGGCTCCGCTGGGTGATGCTCACAGGCAGGTCCCGTCCTTGACTCTAGGCTCCCTGTCCCAGTTGCCTGGCCCCAGGGCAGCCTCACGCCCGAATGGCCTCTCCCTGGGCCACCTCAGCAGATTCAAGGGGGGTGGTGCCTACCTTGAAGCATGAACAGACCCCTTCCCCCACTCCCACCCTGTGTCTTTTTTTTTTTTTTTTTTAAAGACTTTATTTATTTGACAGAGAGAAACACAGCCAGAGAGGGAACACAAGCAGGGGGAGTGAGAGAGGGAGAAGCAGGCTTCCTGCCGAGCAGGGAACCCGATGTGGGACTCGATCCTGGGTCTCCGGGATCATGACCTGAGCCGAAGGCAGTGGCTTAACCAACTGAGCCACCCAGGCGTCCCTTTTTGTTTTTTTTTTGTTTTGTTTTTGTTTTTAAAGACTTTATTTATTTGACAGAGAGAAACACAGCCAGAGAGGGAACACAAGCAGGGGGAGTGAGAGAGGGAGAAGCAGGCTTCCTGCCGAGCAGGGAACCCGATGTGGGACTCGATCCTGGGTCTCCGGGATCATGACCTGAGCCGAAGGCAGTGGCTTAACCAGCTGAGCCACCCAGGCGTCCCCCACCCTGTGTCTTAAGTCTAACCACCCGCGGGGCCCTGCAGGCTGCCCACACTTAGGTCTTCCCAAACAGAGGTCATTGTCCCTGAAACCTGCTCCCTCACCCCATTGTTCCCTCTTCCTTTCCCCAGGGGCCTGAACCACTTGGGGCTGTCCAAGAGCCCCCAAGTTTTGAATTCCTTCCCATCCCCGTCTGCTAGGCCTGGACCCTGCTGGTCACCCCTGACAAACCCTGCCTGCCTCCTCCCGGGGCCTGCCCTGTGCCCCTCTCACCCTGGAGCTCACAGCTACTCCACGCTGACCCAGGGACCTGCCCCCACTGGCCCGGCTGACGCTCACTACTGCTCCCCCGTTGCCCCCCGCCCCCCGCCTGTCCTGGGCCCAGGAGGAGCCGAGGCCCGCGGTGAAGCACTACCAGTACTTCAGCTGGCCAGACCACGGGTCCCGGCGGAGCCCTCCGGGGTCCTCGGCTTCCTGGACGAGGTGAACAGGACCCAGAGCAGCATGCCAGGGGCCGGACCCATGGTGGTGCACTGCAGGTGCCATGAGGGATGGGGTGGGAGGGGCAGGGCAGGTGCAACCCCGGGCAGGGCAGCGGCCTCCTCCCCTAAACTCTCCACAAGCCCCCTGGTCGGTCCCCACAGCGCCGGCATCGGAAGCACGATCATCGTGACTGACATCCTGGTGGACAAGGTCCGCAGGCAGGGTGAGCCGCCCAGGCCCCGGCCCTCGCGCTAGCCCCGCCTCGTACCCCGGCCCTCGCGCCTAGCCCCGCCCCTCGCTCCTAGCTCCGCCCCGTATCCCCGGCCCCGCCCCTCGCGCCTAGCCCCGCCTGGTGTCCCCGGCCCCCGCCCGGCCCTGAGCGCGCTCGTGCCCAAGTCCGGACCGCGACATCGACGTGCCCAAGACGATCCAGCTGGTGCGGCGGCAGCGCTCGGGGATGGTGCAGACCGAGGCGCAGTACAAGTTCGTGTACCTGGCGCTGCAGCGGCACATCCAGGCCGAGCAGCTGCGCCTGCGCGAGCAGGTGGGGGCGGGGCCGGGCGGGGGGGGCGCGGGGGGGCCTCTGGCGGGGGGTCTCGGGGGGGGCCAGCGGCGGGGGGGTGCCTCGGAGGGGCCAGCGGTGGGGGGGCCTGCGGCGGGGGCGGCCGCGTGGGGGCCTGCGGCGACCCCAGCGGGTGACCCACGGCCCCTTCTCCCAGCGCCGGCCGCCGGAGGAGCCCGACTGCCTGAACGTGGGCATCGGATCGGCGGACCCCGGCCGCAACGCGGCACCCCTGTCGTCTCGGGCGCCGGCGGCGTGAGTGGGGTCCTCGGAGAGCGGGACCCGGCCGGGGTCCCCGCCGGGAGCGGGCTGGGAGGGGCGCAAGAGACGGGATCCCGCGAGGGTGCCGGCCGAACCCTGTCACCATCCGCCCGCAGGACCCGGGAGGCCCCCGGCGGGGAGTACGAGAATCTCCGGGTCCCCGCGCGCGCGCCCCGCGTGGGCCGGGAGCCGCGCTTGAGGCTGGGAGCCCGCCGGGCGGGCCGCCGGTTCGTCAGGACTGTGTGCAGGACGCTGCAGACTGCAGCTCCTCCCTGAGTCCTGGGGCAGGGGTCCCTGAGCCCGCAGACCCTCCTGAACCTGGCCTGGACACCTAGAAATGGGGAGGGACTGGGGGAGAGCTGAGTGCCCCGCCCTTTCTGGGGCTCCCAGGGGAGGGAGGAGCGGGAGGCGGGGCTCCGGGGCTGAGGGAGGCCACCAGGCACGGCCTGCACCGCACGGTGACCCGCGTGTGACTGTGTGTGCCGCATGTCTGTCACGAGTGCCCCATGAGCAAGTGGCCATCCGGTGCCTGAGCTGACTGTAGCCGTCCTCCGTGTTTGCCTGCCCCCACCCACATCCTAAGCACCCCCCTCCACCTCAGAGCTGCCCCGGGGGCAGGCGTGGGGGAGATGCTCCCGAGAGCACGTGTGTGACCTCGTGTGTGGGGGCGAGGCTCCCATGCGTGCCTGACCGGTGTGTGATGGGGGTGGCGGCGTTGGCGTGTCGTCTGTGCCCCTCCCATCACGGATGGCCCTGTGGCTTTGTGGTACCCTCAATAAAATGACTCAGTTCTGTGTCTTTGTTGGGGTCTGGGGCCCAGCCTCCTGAGGGTCTCCCGGGGCACCCTCCCCAGCCCAGCCCAGCCCAGCCCCAGGCCCCCCTGGAGGGAGCAGGAAGTGCCGGGCTTCCGGCTGAGGGGTGGGGAACCTGAGGCCTGGCGAGCCAGAACCGGCCTGGGCCCTCTCCACCCCACGAACTGGGGCTGCAGGATTCCTGGGGCCAAGAGCAGAGCCGCAGGGCGTGGCAGGACTCCCGCTCATCCCTCGAGCCCTGGCCCTTGGCCCCAGGAGGGTCTGCTTTCCTGCGTCCTTAGCCATGTTTGGTGGGGGGTCAGTCCTGGGGTTCGGGGACCGTCTCATCAGAACTCTCAGCAGGACTGTGGAGTCATGACTTCTTCGGGGGTCCGGCTGGGGAGTGTTGGAGGAGGGGTCTGGACCGTGCCAAGGCTCCATCTCTTCCTGCCCGCCCCACCCTGCTCCCCATCTTCCTGGGGCAGGGGGACAGGCCGGCTCCAGCCCATCCACAGCCCACAGGGGACAAGAGCTGGACACCCCACAACCCAGGGGCTCTCTGCCTGGGGGCTGCTGGGACTTCAACCGGTGGGCACGTCTTCTGGCTTGCAGCTCTCGGAGACAGGGGTAGACGTGGCTGTTCTGGAGGGCGGGGCTCCGTGGTGTGGGCAGGAGGGCACACGGGGAGGGCCCCTTACCAAATGTGGATACAAAAGAATTTATTTACAAATGTGCTGGTCGCCCTGGTCAGAGGGCAGGATTAGCACCCCCACCCAGTGGAAGGGGCCGGCCCTGCCTGGGGGAGGGGTCTGGGCAACGAGCTGTGGGTGAAATGTGAAAATAAAATAAAAATGGTGAGCGCCCTTCCTCAGTAAAGGGCTGCAAATGGAGGCAATTCACAGTGTATGGGGGGGCCTCACAAGGCCCTCTCCATCATGCGGGGTTAGGGAGGCGGCCGCTGGTACCCAGAGGGGCCTGTGAGTCTCGGAAGCTTCAGGGACCTCGCTGTGCCATCGGGATCCAGCCCACAGAGTAGGGGCCGCTGAGCTGAATGGGGTACGGGCTCCTCCGAGGTCTTGGGGCTCCTCTGGGAGCCAATTCCCAACAGCGGCCACAGCCGGGACCCCAGCGGAGGGCCAGGGCCCCACACCAGGAGCTGGGCAGGCGTGGCTGGGCCTAGTTGTCGGCTACGGGCCCAGGAGAGAAGGTGGCAGCGGCGGCGCTGGCGGGCGGCCGGGGGAGGCAGCGCAGGTTCCCTGTCTTGAGGGCGCACTGCACGGGCCAGAGCAGCACGCAGAAGAGCACCAGGAGCAGGGCGCTGACCAGGGCCACTCGCCTCCAGTCCCCACAGCGCGCCCAGCAGCGGGCCAGCCGGCTCCGGGGGCGGGCAGGGCGCACGGTGGGTGTGGGCGCAGGGGGCTCCGCGGGCTTGCTCAGGCCCACATCCACGCACACGAAGCCAGGCGCTGGGAGGCCGGGCGCGGAGGGCAGAGGATGGCAGCAGAGCTTAGTGCCCTCCAGCCACACGGGCGCCTCCCGCCGCAGCTGTGCCGGCATCCTGGCCAGCAGCTGGCGGCTGGTGCGCAGGGCGGGGGCCCCGGCAGCCGGCACAGCCGTGGGCTGCCGGCAGAACGGGCAGGGCACAGCCTCGTCACGGGGCCGGCCTGTTGGCTGGGCGGCTGCCAGCCGTGCCAGGCACTCCAGGCAGAAGACGTGTGTGCAGGAGAGCTCCTTGGGCGTCTTGAAGATGTTGTCGTAGGCTGAGAAACAGATGGGGCACTCCAGCGGGGAGGCCACCTTCTCTGAGCCAGGGGTGCTGGGGGGCCTGGGCACAGTGGCCGTGGGGCTGGTCCGACTAGGGGCTGGCATGGCTGTATGCCACACTTGCTGGCCTGATGACATGACTCTGAGCTGGGGGACGAATGGAGAGCCCCGTGAGTGACCGCAGGCTGCCCTTTGCCTGCCCGGTCTGCTCTCACCCGGGTCTCTCTCGGCAGCAGCAGCCACAGAGATCTCCGGAGGGACACTGTCCACCTGCGGGCACCTCCGGAAAGCCCTCCCTGTACCTGCGTGAAGGCCTTCCTGCTCGAGTTGGAACCCCAGCCCTGCCCTCCCCACCTCCTCCACACCAAGACGGGGGTGAGTGTCTCGGGGGGCTCCAGGCCTGGCCAGCCCACGTAGGGCCTAACACTGGAGGCCATGTGCACAAGGGGGTCGTGCTGACCGCTCAGGGGACACCTCCTGCTTGGGCCTGTCCTTGGGCACCTGGCAGTGCCACCCCTCCCCCCAGCATAAATGCAGTCGATGACAGAGGCCCACATAGTGGCTGCCGACGTCTGGGCTCTGCCAGGCCGGGCCCGGGGCGTGGGATACACAAGAGCCACAGGGTCAGCAGGACCTGGGCTCTCCCTGGAGGAGTGTGGCTCTGGGTCGGGTGAGGCAGGTTTGAACACGGCTCCCAGCCCAGGCACCTGGTTTGGTCGATACACAGCCAGTTTGGGGGCCACTGCATGAGAGTGGGGTGCCAGGCCTGGCTGGCTGAGGGTCAGGAGCCCGTCTGGGGGCCAGGCTGGGCTGGCAGGACGTCGAGGAGGGCCTGGGCAGGGGTGGGGGCCAGCTCGTCTGGCCGGTGACAGGGCTTTCTGCGCGCCCTGGGGACCCAGAATACACCTCAGCCCGAGGAGCCCCCCGCAGGGTACCGCGCACAGCTGCCGTCCTCCCGACCTCCCGTTTCCATAGGAGACCCTGCCTCTGTCTTCCCGGCAAGGCTCCGGGGGCCTGCCTGTCCGGCCCTGCCTCTCGGCCTGCCACATGGGTCGCACCTGGAGGACAGGGACGGAGGACAGTGCACAGGCCCATGCAGCCCAGAAGGGCCCCCCAGAGGTGACCCTGAGCCTATCCTGCTGGGCAGTGCAGCTGTGCGAGTGCAATGACTCTGTGGTGATGTGTCGCTGCAGGACGGCTCTGACCACTGTGAGTCACAGTGACATCACGGCGATGTCACGAGTGCTCCCAGCACTGCAACATGAGGCGTCACCACATTTTGTGACAAAGCTGGCCGCAGGCTAGGCAGCACCTCAGCACGGTCGGGGGTGGGGACCACAGGCTGGCCTCCTCCAGGCCCACGTGCGCCTCACCATCAGCCCCCTCAGAGGCCCTCCCCGCCCAGCCCGGGGCGAGCGCCGGCTGCGCTGCCCTTACCTGGCGGTCGGGGTCGTCAGCACGGCCGGAGCATGGTCCTCGAGGCTGGGCGGCTCTGAGCGCTGCTGTCCAGGCCCGTCGGCGCCCTCTCCTCCGTCCGCCTGGTACGTGTTCGTCCTGGTGGCACTGGTCTGGCGGGCGCGCCCTCTGCTCCGTCCCGGGCGAGCGGGGTTCAGGGGGCTCTGTGCGCTCTTCCGGACGCAGAGCGCTGTCCCGAGCAAGCGTGCGTTCTCTGGCTGCCGGCTGCCGGCAGGTGTATTTATACACTCCGGGTCCGTGGGGCCGGGGCGTGGCCCGGGCGTCGGGGATTGGCTGGCCACCTGTCCGCGCCCCGGCAGGCTGCAGGACGTCAGAGGTGAGAGATGGGGCCTGGGGTGAGGCTGGGGCAGGTCTGCGGTGCTGGGCCCCTGGGTAAAGCCTTCCTCTGGCGGCGTCTGGGAGGCCAGAGCAGCTGTTCCGGAAACATCCACTCACGAAGCCTGTTTAAGGCCCCGGGGGCACCTGAGTGCATAGGTGGACCTCCCAGAAGGGCCCGACGAGGAGCACCCCAATCTCAGGCTAGCTCGTCACCCCCACAGCCCGCGTCCAGATGGGTGACACCCCAGCGCCCGCCACACGAGGGGACTTGCTGCCCTGGGTGCAGGAGGCGGGTGAGAGGTCAGGGCTGGTCGCGGGGGGGTCGGGGTGAGGGCGAGGCAGGGGTCGGGCTGCTGGGGCGCCCTCAGTCACACACATGGGGCGGGGGCCCCAGAGCCCGCGGAAGGCCGGCTGGACGTCTTCCTGGGCGAGGCAGTGGCGGCTCCTGCCGCTCAGCGCGTGAGCCCCCGTAAGCCCTGGGAGCTGCGGCCGGGGGTCGGGGTGGGGGGCTGCGGGGGCCTGCCAGGCCCGGCTTGTGTGTGACGGGGCTCTGGTTCCCGCGGGATCGGGGTCACGTGCTGCCTCCAGGAAGTGTCCTCTGTGCCTCTGCTCTGAGAACACCCTCCTGAGGGCTCCTAGGAATACCCGAGTTCTGAGGTCACTTGAGCTCCTCAGTGGACGAGTCAGCGCCCAGAGGCAAAGGGAAGGCCTGAGGAATGTGCCGTCTGGGGCGGCGGCCCGGTCCGGCTGCACCGGAGCGGAGCCCAGCACCGCCCCCCGCACTGGGGTCACACCAGCCCCCACACGCGCTCACCCTCCACCCTGGCGGGCGGGCAGCTGGGCCGTAGGGGCACAAGGCTGCGTGTGCCCTCCGCATAAGGGGGTGACCGCTCAGGTGCAAGTGCAGACACACCTGCGAGGGGAGCTCGGCTTCCAGCGTGCGGCCCCACAGCCCTGGGACTCGGCTGGGGACAACACAAGGTTCCCCGTGAGCCACCCACCCTCGTCCATTTGTGGCTCTGAGATGTGGGGGTCCGAGTCCCCAAGACACCTAGGAGTTCTGGGCTGGACACAGTGGTGCTTGGCCAGGCGAGGGGACTGTGTCCCCAAGGCTCACTCTGGCTGTCGTCCTCCACCCAGGACTGGAACACAATGGGCTTCAAGCCCCAAGTGCTGTCCAGGACACACAGAATGGCCACTGCACAAAGAGGCCCTTCAGGGCTCATCTGAAGCCCAGGTGGCCTGGGGGCGTGAGGGCTGAGCGCCCCCCCATGCTTGCCCAGTGCTGGGTGCTCCGGCAACTGCTCTGCTGTCCCACCCCTGTCAGCAGGGGACCGTGACACGTGCAGGTGGCTGCGATTCCGACATGGACAGAAACTGGACCCCCAGCTCCGGATGGGATCAGCACTGCCCTGTGGCCACGAGGCAGCCCTGTGGGGACATCAGGGGACTCAGTCAATCCTGCCCCCTCCCATGCCCAGGACTGAAAGCCAGGTCCCAAGGTCAACTGGGGGTCCCTCCACATCTCGCTGTGGCCTGGCTCCTGGCCAGGACCTCTGCACTCCCGTCACCTGCCGGGCCCCCACCCAGCCCTCCTCCGTGCACTCACCTCCTAACGCCACTGTAGGCCTTCCTGATGGGGACCTCTGGCCTCTGCCGGCTCTCGGTGCTTCTCCTGGCTGTGAGCGAATGGCCGAGCTGCTGGCGGTGAGCCCAGGACTGTGCCAACCGCCCACCCCGCACCACGCTCCCCTCCTTGGGTGTGGGGGAGCCCCTCGGCAGTTGACATGCTGGGGGTCAGAAGGGGACAGGTGCCCCACCTGCTTGCTTTGGCCTAAGCCAATGGCCCCCAATAGGCCTCAGTCTGGCCTCCTACAAGAGGGCTGGAGTCCAGGTAAGGGCTGGCTGAGGACAGAACTCGGGCTGGAGCCCCGCCGCAAGCATCTGACCCCACCAGCTGCCCCACCCCTGGCTCAGGGGCCCCGTACCCCACCGCGCCTGCTCGCGTGCCTTCTAGCCCGAGTGCCCCTCAGGGTGATGGGGCTGGGAAATCCTGTGACTCTACCCCCCACTACGCGGGGGCCTAAAGGACAGGAGGACCCAGGCCCAGGGGATGCCCAGTCGTGGGGGAGCCTGGTGGGCTGAGGGCCCCCAAGACCAGGCCCCCTGGCCCTGAAGGTCAAGGGAAGCACCTCTCGAGTGTGGGAGCTGGAGGGGGCTGCAGGCCCAAGTTCAGCGTTGTCTGTGCTCCAAGTGTGGGGCAAAGCTGGGGCTGGGAGCAGGGGGGCGTCGGGGAAGGGGCTGGAATAACGCTAACGCTGGACGTCAGGGAGGGATGAGATGGAGAAGGCCTGGGGTGGGGGCCCCATCTGTGCCCGGCCCAACCTCCCAGGGCTTGACTGGCTGGACCTGCCCTCCTGGTCAGACACGGCTCCGGAGTTCCTGTTTTGTCCCCCAGATCAGCGGCCAGGCTTGGTACAAAGGTGGGAACAGGAACAAGGGAGTCTTCCCACATCTGCTTCCCTCCCCACGAGGCCCCGCAGCACGAGACGGGCTGGCCTGACCTCGGAGGCCACAGAAACCGAGGGAATCTGGAGGGTCCAGCACACTCTCCTCTAGTCCCCAGCTGGGCACAGATCAGCAGGGGCGTGTCCTCTCCCTTCCCGATGGTCCCTGGGGCTGGTGGCGACCCCGATCCTGGCCTCCCCGCCTCCCTGTGGGCCCCCTTCTCATACCGAGGGAACAGAGGACTGAGAGGCAGTGCCCACGATGGCATGTCACAGCTCCCGGTGAAGCGAGGGTCCACGTCAGCCTGGCTGACGGGCCACCCCCGCGGCACAAGGTGGGGTGTCACTCTTCCTGTGGAACAGACGAACCTCGGAGCAGGGAGGACGGGGGAAAAAGCCCTGAACAGTTTATTGACACTGGCTGGAAGCTGGTGCACCCCTCGGCTGCTGGGCCAGCGGTGGGATCAAGTACCCTCCAGCCGTGAACGGCAGGGTCAGCATCACGGTGCGGGAGGGACACGGGAGCTAAGCGCGCAGGCCCTGCCTTGGGCCCCTGGCACGCGGACCAGGCGTCGACGGAGAGCTAGAACGGCACTCTGCGGAGGGTGAGTGCTGAGCCCAGTGGGCGAGCAGCCCCAAGTGCCCCCTTCTCTCGGGGACCCCTGGCCATGTGCCAGAGATGCGTCTCTAGGCCCGGAGCAGCGAGGACAGGCCCATCGAGACCAGCCTACCCAGGCAGTCGTCACAGGTGAGTGTGACCCGGGTGGTTATGGCCTCGATCCCCAGCAGCCTCAGGCCACTGTCCGCTCCTGGCCCCGCGTGGAGAGCAGATCACGGGCAGGAGACAGAGGAGGAAAGCAGCGTCTCTCTGCCTTTTCTGCTGACGGCTGACAGAAGTCAGTGAGAAACCAGGAACCTCGCCTCTGCCACTCCCGGACATGTGTGGTCTTGGGCTTGGAGGTCGGGGGTGGGGTCTTGGCCACGGGTCAGCCCGGTGGGCACTGTGGCTTTGGAGGGGCCGGTGCTCATGCCACACCTCCCCGTGTCCAGACACTGTCCCGGAGGGGATGGCACGAGGCCACTGGTGTGGGGTGCGGGCGCGTCTGCCCACTGCGGGCCCGGAAAGGCAGAGGGGCCGAGCCCCGGGCTCTGCCAGGCAGGGAGCAGCCCAGCAGTCCTTGTAGGCTCTCGGCCGCTGGGAGCGGTGTCTCCCGAGGGGCCCGGACCCCCTCGGCTGCACTCTCAAGCCTGGCTCAGGGACACAGCTCCCGGTCCGTTACACTGAGCAGCTGTGGGGAGGGAAGAAGCACCTTCCAGCCGCGTCCGCTGCTGGGAGCCGGCCACGCCGAGTCGGGGGCCGTGTGCAGACCTGTCCTGGGGCCTTGCCGGACAGCACCTGCCCTTCGCGTGCTGGCTTCTCTCCAAGGTGGTGTGCGGAGCTGTGGCTGGGGCCCCAGGTCAGACGTTGCTGACCCGGGCCTCCACCGAGGAGATGGCAGTGGGACCCATGTCCCTGTCCGAGGGCCGCTCGCGCCTGACATAGCGCGGCTTCCGCACTGAAACAGGGTCAGAGACAGGCAGGGTCAGAGTGGGCTGGACGGGGAAGGACAGAGCTCCGGGGAGTGGGGTGCAGAGCAGCCGAGGAGAGGAGACCCCGCTGAGCCCCAGCCTGTGATCAGAGCTGCAGCTACCGTGGAGAGTGACCGACGCTCCACTCATCACAGACAGCGCCCCCGCACCCCCAGTGCCTAGGCCTGGGTGGGGCCTTGCTCTCACGAGACACCGGGGCAACAGGTCCCGTGACGCACAGCAGGGCCGGACGGTGGCCCCCAAATGAGTCCGTGTCTGAAGCCCCAGAGGCTGCACGTGCGACCTTCCTTGGAGAAAGGGTATTTGCAGATGTGATTAAGGATCCTGAGAGCCTCCTGGATTACCTGGTGGGCCCTAAACCCAACGGCCAGCGTCCTCCCCAGAGGGAGGCAGAGAGAGGAGACCGGGAGAAGCCACGGGAGGACG